>APFE031733585.1:0-68519 GCA_000404065.3 Pinus taeda
CGTTCGCCATTCCGAGGATTCATCCACTTGGCTAACTTCGGGGCATGGCTCTGATACCACTTGTAAGGACTCTGGACACCACATATCCCCACAATGGTATGATATTGTCCACTTTGGGCCTAAGCCCTCATGGATTTGCTTTTGGACTTACCCCAAAAGGCCTCATACCAATGGAGATATTTGTCCATCCTTATATACCCATGATCCTCCCCACTTCTAGTTAATGTGGGACTTTGGTCGTATACCCAAAAATGGCTATGGAAATTGGAAAAGGAAAAGAGGCAATAATTGCCATTTATTTATGGAAATAAAGGAAAAAGGAGAAAATGAAGTTGAAGGGACACATATTTGCATGCTAAGGAAATTAGAGCATATTTTCATGCTAAGGAAATTAGAGGAAGAATGAAGGAAAATGAAGAAAAAGGAGACATCAATAATAAAAAGGCATGAGAGGATCAGTTCACAACTTTTTTCAGTTCATTTTGGCTCTCTCCTTTCATTCCCTCTCTCATACACTCTTTCACCCTTAGAGTAATCTTGGAGCATTTTGGGCATTCACTTGGATTTGGATAAAGGAAAGTAAAGGAAAGCAAGGAGCAGGTTGGATTAACAACTTCAACAGAAGGATTTTGAAAGTAACGAGTTGCATGTGTGATTTCCTAGCTGAGGTGTGAATGCATGGTAGATGCATTTGCTTATTTGGTTCATTTTTTGTCATTGACATGGGTTTTGTGTGGTTTGAGAGTGGTTTCATCCTCTCCTTTCCATTTCTTGGATAAACATGGTGTGATGGGATTCATTCTTAGCTGAGCTTTGGATTGCTGGAAGGTTTTGGAACTGGGTGAGGTGGTCTCAGGAAAATTCCCAATAATTGGGTGGAGATGGTTTTCTCTAGGAAGCCTTTGATAAGTGGGTGGAGATAGGAAAATTCCGCAAGGTATGGTGAATTAATTTTGAGGTATCCAAGCTTGGTTTGGTTTTGTGATCTCGGGACCGATTTGGGTGAGATTATGGTACTTTGAGGATGGAGGTGGTTCAACCTCTGGAGTCCCTGGTTGATTATGTCTTGGTTTATCCCATGAGATCCCACACTCATGCTTATAATATGGCACAATGATGATTGGCTGAAAGAAATATTTGGTTCAACCCAATCTATGGTCGAGTGGTACATGGAATTCCCTAAATTGATGTGCTTTTGCATAAGCTAATAAGATATATTTTCCTATTGTTATCTATGAGCACTTGTACTTTTTATTATGTTTATTTGCTGGTTGATTTTTCATGGTTATTATTCTGGTTATATGCTAGTTATAAGCATCGTTCTATGATGTGCTCTAGTTATGAGTCTTGTTATTGATTTGATAATTATTTAAATAGTTGATGAATGTGTGGGCTAACAAGTGTTGTTGCATCTACTTGAGAGCGAATTATATGTTCTTGGTGATTCTTAGATGAATTTCAGACACTTAAGATCATATATGCATTCATAACCTAGATCTTACATGTTTACCATACATTTGACGAAATGTCCACTACAAGGAAAATACCTTCTAGCGGAGGTTATAATAGAGGATTTTAGTGTTATAAAATTGAAAAATTTTGTCAAAAGAACATTTCATGAAACATTTTTTTGTGGTAGTGCATGTTTTAGTGGAGATGATAACAGATATTCATCACAACTAAAAAAATTTGGGCGACCAACGGTTTTAGCAGATGTTTTTTTAGCAGTGTGATTCATGGAAAAAGTAGTGTTGGTGCATTATAGATATAAAATGACCAAATTTGCATACATAACTAAAATCACTAAGGTGTTAAATGCAAAGAACATTTGTGCCTGAAATGTATATTGGCCCATTGCGTATATATAAAATAAACCCTGAGGCGTTCTTTTTAAGAATGATACCGGGGCAGGCAAGAAAATATTGAATACCTTGTGCTTTTATTTAAAATCGCATCACTCATGCTTATAATTTAAATAAACACATCATTGTGCTACGGATACAAAAGAACCATTGCCGTTAATTTTAATAATGCACCAGGGCTGGAAATAATATTTTGTAGCACTGAGGTGTTAGTTCTATGAAAGCTCTAGTGCTTTAAGAGTTACAATGCACAGGGGCGTTAATTGCAAACAATATCAGTGCTTGAAGAATTAAATGCCCCAGTGCTATCATTTTTTGAAAAGGCACTGGTCATGAAAAAATATGTCGTAACGATGCTTTTATATAACATAACACACCGGTGTGTGTTTATGTTATGGAAGCGTCAATTTTTTATATGAGATTTTCTCTTTTTTGGAAACATTGACTTGTGGCAATGCAATTATTGTGATTTTTTTAATTTGTTATTCACAAGAAAATAAACATATATATTATAACAATATGCATATAAACTAAAATTTGATTAGTGCATTTGTATATGATGTTTGAATTTCATTGTTATATTATTAGATTTCACATCTCTTAATTATAATATTTAATCACACATATATTTAATGACTGGTGTAGTATTTCACAACGACATTGGATATCACAATAGAATAAATTAAAATGTAATTTATTATATGTCAATAATAGATTTCAGATCATATTTTCCTTTCATGTATATTTTCGATGGAGGTATGGACTATCCTTAATTGCATTTTTGGTATTGATAGGTTTGAAAATGAGAGTCTAAGAACTTTACTAGAACAATGGAATTTTACAAAGTTTAAAAATCCTATAGTAAATCGGGCCTAGACTTTAGTGCTCGGCTTTATCCTCTCTAATTTATTAAAGAGCACAATTATATGATTTTCCAAGAAAATAAATGAATAGGTAGAGTGATTAGAGAGTTGGTTCTTTAGAATTTAAGAGAAGCCCTCCTATTTTCTTCATGGCCAACTGATGACAGGAAAGTGGATGGTGCAAAAGCTAAGATTTTGAAGAACTTAAACTTGGATCAGAGGATGACCACTCTAAAAGAAAAGAAAAATTTGGACTCAAATCTCTCTGGAAATGAGTCTTTCACCCCTCCTCCACACAATTTTATTAAATTGAACTTTGATGGGGCATCTAAAGACAATTCAGGATTAGCAGGGTTTGGAGGGATTTTTCGTGATGAGAATTCTTCTCCTTTGAGAGTATTCATGATTAATTATGGGGTAGCAAGTAACAATTTGTAATAATTCATGGCATTGGAGAAAGGCCTTCAAAATACTATTCATGAGGGGTTTTAATTGTTATAGGTTGATGGGGACTCACAGATTTCTATACAATGTGATTAGAAACTTTTGAATGGACAACCTACTAGGAAGATAGTGAAGAGTTGTACATTGGAGGGGCTAGTGGAGAACATAAATGTTTTTCTTGGTAATCTTGACTATGATTTTGTTCAACATACTAGAAGAGCAGGTAACAAGGTTGCAACTATTTTGGCCAATATGCGATGTTGTTAGAAATATTTGGATTCGGATAGACCTTGGCCTGTAACTACATGGGGAAATGAAATGCAGGTTATCCATACTTTGATAGAGGCAAATAAATCAATCCTTGATGGGCGTGTACAAATGGAGGTTACAAAAGCCTTAGAGAGGGTTCCACCGTAACACTTTTATTACACATAGGTGGAAGTGGTCAAGAGGAGTTAATGAAACAATGTTAGTATGTGTGTTGTTTGGTGTTTTAAATTGAAGCTTAAGGTGATGGATGGACGACTATTAAGGAATTGTGTGCGAGGAGACAACTTTTTCACCTTGTCCTCCATCTCTGGTTATTTCTTGTTGATAATTAGTGTTTGGGAGTCCTTTGTCAGGCCTACATTTCTTTTATTGTGCCTTGGGATTTTCTCCCTAGTGTCTCGGGAGTGCATGGTTTGAGTTTGTTGGTGGCCCTGTTTGTTTGTATCTCTTACGTTTCTTTTGGTTTGGCTGAGGTCTACTTTTTTGGAAACTATATTTCATCCCAATTTGATTTTCTTTAGGAAGTAATTTTTCCACTTTTTCTATTATAACACTTTATGGGTGGCCTATGTTCGGTTGTGGTGGCTAATTTGGATTATTTTGGCTACTAGCTATTTCTTTTCTTGGTGTTGTGGTGTTGGTATTTGTTATGAAGTTCCTTAGTCTATTGCAAGTGGGAAATTTTCTACGTTTTTCTCTATTCTCTAATTTGTTGCAAAGGTCTAATACTTTGTCTTTATTTAAGGGTTTTGTCATTCTAGTGTCTAGTCTTGTTGGTAACAGTTTGGTAATGTCCTTATAGTGTGGTGAGATTGATAATTTGTTAAGTCTTGGGCCCTTAGAGTAGTTTTTGTGGATGACCTTATTGTCTATTGATATGGAATTTAGGGCACTCCTCATCACCCTTCCTTTGCTTTTATTAGTAGAGTTCTTGTTGGTGATTTCCCCATTATTTATCTGTAGAAGTACTCATCGCTCCAAGGGAGAGAATGAGTAGTCAGTGAGGAGGTAGAGGAAACATCATTCATAAAAGGATGTGTTTGTTCTCCTATGATTCAATGCTCATTACCATTGATTTTTTTCCTCTTGAGGTGCGGAAGGAGATCTTGCCCCAGGAAATTATGGAGGCAAGGGATTGCCCCTCTTGTTCTAACTCATAATTGGTGGGAGAGGAAGCTAAACATCTTCCTAATCTTGATAGATTTCAGAAAAGAAGGTTGCACTTTATGAGTTCATTGGCTTTAAACCAACAAAACAATACTTTTTTGCCTCTCCTCTTCAAGGATAAACAGGTGAAAACTTATAATGTTTTCTTGTCATTGAATGATGTAAAAAGGATGCTACACAATTTGTGCTTCTCTCCAGACAATGGTGATGCTCATTTGGCGTGGGTGGAGATCTTTCTTATCAGTGATTCTTGGTCAAGAGATCTCACTGATCCTTCGAAAGATAGTGTACAAACCCCTTATTTGATCTCCTATGATAACGATTAATATGGTGGTGATATATAATATATTATATTATATATATATATATATATATATTTAATGGAAATGGTATTTTGTTTTAGAACTTGGGGGATGGCCTACTATGGCAATGACACATTAAACACCTTCTCAACTACTAGTAAATAGTGGATAGAATTCTGTTATCAGGCTACCCTAGTGTTGTCTTCATGATGGTTCCGATGTTGGCATTTGTATGGTGCATAATGCTTCAATTTTTTTTGTGTTGCTGATGTATATCTGGACAAAATGTGGTATCACTCATTTAAGTGGAAGTGTCATGAGGTAAGATTTTGGCTCAAAGTTTTTGCAAAGAAATATATTATGTTCAATATCCTCCAACTAAGGTCTCTTGATCTGATTTTCTTTATTGATGTTCATTGTTGATCTATAATGATAATGGAGTTTTAATTTGAATGTGACTTTGATGAATTGTGATAATTTGTATGTTTCTTTTTCTGTTACGCACTGTGTTATTATTTGTACTTACAGATGCCTTAATTGTTTTGAGTATTATAAGAAATATTAATACTCGATCGTTATGCATATAAAATTTATAATAATCAAAATTCACAAAACAATTACTTTAACTATGCCTGAACTAACACTTATCATGTACTCTTTTTATATATATATAATATATATATATATATATATTTATTTATTTATTTATTTATATTTATGTCTCACAGAGATCTTACCAAAAATTTTAATATTTTCTTTATAAAACCAAAAAAATAAAAATAGACAATTTCTATATCTATTAAATAATTTAATGAAAATGTAAAAGAATCAAAGAAAAAAAATTTTCATCGCATTAGATAACTTATCGTTAGTTCTTAGGTACAAAACTCACCGTAACAAATTACAACCATATATAATTAAAATTCCTACATGCAAGAAAACAACTGCACCTTTCTTAAACACTTTTAGCCATTCAAAAATTAAATTTCAGAAAATCCAAGTACCCAATTCTAACCAAAGAGTCCACAAAGTTTGCCGCGTAAACACTTGGCCCATCCCATTCTCTTATCCTTTCAACGTTAAGATAAAGATATTATCCTCATTCTTAAACCATCTCATTTGTAACGTTGTTCCCATCTTATGAGAATTGAGAAAATTGGCACGTGATCATCATATGGTCGCTAATCCACGTGATTGGCATTACGATCTATCATGAATTATTAAAACTTTCTTAGGTACATAAGTATATTTCTTAGGTACATAGGTTATACTTGATTGAAATTGGGTTTTATCAACTAATTAAAAAATAGTTTGATAAATATGGATACACATTAATAGGACTAAGATTTAAAAAATTATTAAATTAAACATTTTTTAAAATTATTGTTAATAAAAATTCTAAAAATATTAATATATAAATTAAACACATGGAAACAAGGAGAAGAGACGAGGTTGAGCTTTGCAGCGCGAAAACTTTAGTTTTCTGAGAAACTGAAATCGCTTCAGATCTGGAAGCGCACAGACCCCGGTTTGCAGCACTATTCAGAAAGGGTCAAGAGCTGACAGCCCGGATGGGGGCAGAGGGGTCCATTGGGACCCCTTCGTATAAACAAATAATCATGCAAAAGCAGAAGAAGAACGTGAGAGAAGGAGTCAGGATCTCGGGATATGATGGCTTCAAGCAGCCTGGCGGGACAAACAAGAAGAAAAAACAAGGAGAAGATAATGATCAAGACCGCAATACAGAAGTCAGAGGAGCAGAAGATGACGGGCTAGGAAACAATGAAAACAAAGCCACGTCAGGACAAAAAATGACAGATAACAAGGAAAGACAGTCAGAAGAAGAAAGGGAGAATGCAGACAATAGGCGGGAGAACAAAGAAAAGAAAGGGGACACAAGCTCGAGCCACAACAAGCACCCTACAATGAACGGGATCTGCAAACCAATAAAAACTGATAACCTAAGGGTCGTAATCATGGATCCAGAGATACAAGCTTACCGAGAGCACATGACGGAACATGTAGTCATTTGCAAGTTTATGGGCATGTGGCCCACGGAAAGGGCCCTATGTTAATGGATCAGACAACATTGGAAGCCGAAAGGGGATGTTAGATTGCACCTGGGAGCTAAAGGTTTCTTCAGAGTTGTTTTCACCAACCTGGAAGATAAGCACATGATTTTTGATGGAGGCCCATATTTCATGGCCTCAGCTGGGTTGTACATGCGAACATGGAAGGAAAACTTCACCCCAGAAAAAGAATCGTTTACTCAAGTTCCAGTTTGGATTAGATTATTCTCTCTCCCAATACATTATTGTGGTTTGAATGCTCTCAAGCAAATTGGAGATCAGCGGGGTACTTTTATCAAAGCCTCGGAGGAAACCCTGCAAAAGAAATACACCTCATGCGCAAGAATATGTGTGGAAATAGATGTTTCGGGAGCACTGCATGAAGGGTTATGGCTTGAATACAGATATGAAGACTACTTTCAGGCAATAGACTATGAGCAGATCCCATTTCGATGTTGCAAATGTCACGAACACGGACATTTAATAAGGGAATGCCCAATGAACAAGAAGGAAGAAGACACTAAAACAGAGCAGGTGAATAAAGCTAAAGATAACTTCATCATACCAAAGTCAAGGCAGAGAGCCAATAGAAGAAGAATGAACAAGGCGAGAACAAGTAGAACCAACTACAATAATACTTTTGAAATCTTAGATCCAGAAACAGAATCAGAGGATGGACATAAAACTCGGGTAGTAGATAAGGAGCATAAGGAAAGGGAATAACAAACCAGGACAGAAGTGGAAGAGAACAAGGACATTAGCAAAGTCCAAATGCAAGAGAGACCAGAAGAGCGAGAGGAGGATGAAGACATGCTTACCAGCGATGGAGGAAGTGAGGATCTCGAGCTGGAGGAGATGCTAGCCAGGGAAGGAATGAATCTACCAGTTATAGCTGAGAACTGGAAAACGCAAGGCATAGAAAACGCACCGGAGGAAGAAATAAGGAAGGTAAATGATATGTTCATAGCAAGGCGGAAAGCAGAATTAGAAAAGCAGAATAGGAAGCTAGGTATAGCAAGAGGGAGTGGTACCCACTCCGAGAGTCTCACATGGAACTCATCCAGCTCCAAACAAAAGAAAAGAAGAGGCATAAGGATAAGTGGGGAGGCTCTCCAGGAGCTAGGCATGATAATGATCAACTCAGGGAAGATGAAGGCACTCAGCGCCTTCTCGTCCTATCATTAAAACCTTAAGTTAATCATGAAGATCATATCTTGGAATGCTAGAGGGTTGAACGGCCAAGCAAAGAAAAGAGTATTGAAGCGTAAATTTCAAAAGTTCAATCCGGAGATTATGTTCATTCAAGAAACCAAATGCAGCAGCTCCAGCATGGCCAAGATAAACAAGAAGATTGGAAGGAATATAAATTATCTAGAAGTAGAAAGTCAGGACCGAGAAGGCGGCCTAGCAACGCTATGGGATACAAGAGATGTTCAGGTGATCTCTGCCGAAGCAAACAAACAATTCATTGTTGTGGAAGCTCAAACCACAGGTAATTCTGAATCTTTCTTATGTGTTAATGTATATGGACCACAAAGAACAGAGGACAAAATAAGTTTCTTAAATTCCTTAAATAAACTCATTGCTAGATACCCAAGGTCTAAATGCATTATAGGGGGAGATTTCAACATGATAACTACCCTTCTAAAGAAGAAAGGGGGTCTAAGAAAACTAAACAAGGATGCAGAGGCTTTCACCAGTTTCATTGATGATGTTAAATTAGTAGATATTCTCCCCAAGAGTGGAAACTTCACTTGGAATAACAGAAGAGGGGGAGAAAGATTGATTGCATCCCACTTGGATAGATTCTTCATTTCTGAGAATATCATAATGGATGGCATCACTGTAGAATCAGATATCCTCCCAACTGGAGGCTTGGATCACTGGCCAATTTCACTCACAGTTGTGGTGCAGAGCACTCCGAGGAACAAACCATTCAGATTTGAAAAATTTTGGCTGGATCACCCCAACTTCTTCAAGTTAGTGGAGAAATGGTGGTCGGAACCCCTGGAAGGCAAAGGCTCCAAAATGTTTAACCTACAGAAGAAGTTAAGAATCATCAAAGAAAAAATAAAGGAGTGGAACAGAACAGTATTTGAGGACATCTTTAAGGAGAAAACCCAGATAGAAGAAAAGTTGGAACAAATCCACAAAGACTGGGCTTTTGGGCACAGTAATGAGGAATATGCCGAGCAGGAGAAAATTCTAACTCGTCAATGGCACGATCAATGCAGACAAGAAGAAACCCTATGGAAACAAAAATCAAGAATCCAATGGTTAAAAGAAGGGGAGCAGAACACCAAATTTTTCCACAGATCAGCTCTAGACTACAGGAGTGCAAACAAAATTCTGGAGATGAAAAATAAAGATGGGGAACCACTGAAGAATCACCACGACATATCAGCACTACTCCGGGAACACTTCAATTCCATAGCTCAAGAACCGCAATTAGACAGAGAGGAAGCCATCAAGGAACTTCTAAAAGCCATACCCAAATCTATCAACTCTGATCAGAACTGGGCCCTCTGTAGGGAAATTACACTGGGAGAAGTGGAGGAAGCAGTAAATAGCATGCCAAACAACAAAGCTCCAGGACCTTATGGGTTCACCATCAACTTTTACAAGGCCTGTTGGCATATTGTGAAGCAGGAAGTGTGGGATGTGGTTGAGGACTTCAGAAGATCTGGATCAATCCTAAAATCCATCAATTCAACCTTTATAGCGCTCATACCTAAGGTAGAGGAAGCCAATACCCCTGAAAAGTTCAGACCTATAGCCCTCTGCAATGTCATTTACAAAATAATATCAAAATTCATAGCCAACAGATTAAAGCCGATTCTTCCGGGCATCATATCTGAAGAACAATTGGGCTATGTAGAGGGAAGGTAGATATTAGACAATATCCTCCTTGCCCAGGAGATGATCCACACTCTACACTCAATGAAAGAAACAGGAATGCTGATGCAGCTTGATCTCTCGAAGGCATATGACAAGGTGAGCTGGAGGTACCTAGAAGCCATACTGGAAGCTTTTGGTTTTTGTAGGCATTGGATTAGCTGGGTTTTAGCCCTCATCAAATCCTCAAGATTCTCAATCCTTGTTAATGGAGCACCCTCTGAACCTTTCTCACCATCGCGTGGAATAAGGCAAGGGGATCCTCTGTCCCCATTCCTGTTTATCATTCTTATATAGGGTCTCAACAGAATTATAGCCAAGAAGAAAGCTGATGGAATCATTAAGGGTCTTCAACCGATAAGAACTCTACCGGCCACCACGCATCAACAGTTCGTGGACGATACAAGGTTACACGGAATCCCCACAGTCAAAGAGGCCTGAGCTTTTAGGCATATCTTAGACCTCTTTAGTAAAGCCTCTGGAATGGAAATAAATTTCTCCAAGTCAACGATCTTCTTCTTCCATACTCATCTGGCTATTCAGGCTCATCTGTCTCAACTACCTGGATTCAGGATAGGCAATATGCCATCGAGGTATCTAGGGGCTCCCCTTACTCTCAAACCTTGGCAGAAAACGCACTGGGAGAAGGTTATAGCCAACATGGACAAAAAATGTAAACATTGGACGCACAAGGCTTTAAACTTTAATGGTCGTTTAGTATTAACTAAGAGAGTGTTACAGGCCATACCACAGTACTTATTGTCTATGCTACCATCTCCCAAGGGAATTCTACAGCAAATGAGAACCATTCAAAGATCCTTCCTTTGGAATGGAAATGGGGATAAGAAAAAATGGGTGTTGGTAGCTTGGAATAAGCTATGCAAGCTGAAATCCATGGGGGGACTAAATCTCGTAGATCCGTCAATTGTCAACAGGACCTATGGTGCTAAACTATGGTGGAGGTGGATAAAAGAGCCCAATTTGCCGTGGGCTAGATATTGGAAAGAAAAGTACACCCCCGACTGCAACAATCAGGGTATGGTCAGACTGCAAGAGGTCCCGGAAGGCTCACCTATATGGAACCTTGCGCGCAAAAAATGAAGCATAGTGCAGGAGAACAGCTTCTGGGAAATCCGCAATGGCAGGATAGCCCTGTTTTGGGAGGATGCCTTGCAGCAACTCCCAAAACTAGACACCCCAGAACTATCATCTCTCAAACTCTCAAATCAAAATGAAGGTAGGCACAGAGTCCACCACTATTGGAATCAGAACAATAGGGATCCCATCTGGAGGGAATGGATTAGTCTCAACAGTGGCAACAACAATGAAGGAAATGAAAGCACACAGCAAATTAATGATAAATTGCAAAAAAGAAAGATTCGGAAAGCAGAAGAAGAAGACAAGCTAAGATGGGGTATGAGAGGTAGTGGCAATTTCTCATTAAAAGAAGCAAGGAAAATAATAGAAAAGGCTGAGCAGGAGGAGGCAGTGCCATGGAGTAACAAAGTTTGGGACAGCCTATTTTGGCCGAAAATCAAGACATTCCTTTGGCTTCTGATGCGAAACAGAACCTTAACCTGGGATAATTTATGCAAAAAAGGATTCAGTGGACCTTCCAAATGCCCAATGTGCTTAGCTGAAGAAGAAACAATAAACCACCTGTTTAACTCATGTGAATGGGCGAATCAACTATGGAATTGGATGGAGGAAATTCTAAGTGATTCCAACAGAGACAGAGGGTCAATTCATAATACTATCCTTAATTGGAAAAGTAACTTCTCCAATAACCAAAGGGTCAATAGCATCTGGAAAACGATGCCAGGCTTCCTTCTATGGACAGTCTGGAAAGAACACAATAGACAAATATTCCAGGATGAATATAGAAATGCGGAGCACTCCAAAGAAACTGTTTTAACAAACATTCACAGCTAATTTAAACGAAATGTAAAGTGGATCCCGAAGAGAAGATATCAGATCGTGACTTACTCATCCTAAAACGCTTTCAATTGGAAGCGAACCATAGCAGCACATCGTCGAGACACTAACAGCAACCAAATTCGGAAGCCACCAAGTGGAATTGTCCGCCGGAAGGAGGTCTGAAGCTAAATTTTGATGGTGCGTCTAGAGGGAACCCCGGGATAGCAGGTATTGGAGGATTCATAAGGAATCAGGGTGTCGAAATTATACATATATACTGTAGAGAGCTGGGAGAAAGCACGAACAACGAGATGGAGTTCGCGGTGCTTGAGCACGGGCTTAGAATTCTAAAGAATTTGCAGACTAGCAAGGCAATTGTGGAAGGGGATTCGTCTTTGGTAATCTCAGTTGCTAAGAAGATTTATGAAGGCACCTCAGCAAGTCGAGCCACGAAACGCTGGAGGCTCGCCAAAGTGAAGGAGAATATTGCAAAATTGATTGTCAGGATGAACGAGATAGTTTTTCAGGCGATCAGACGTAAGGCTACTGGGCTAGCAGACTACTTGGTGAACTATGGCATTGAAAATCAAGACGAGATATGGGACAGCTGTTGGCAATAGGTGGACTGTCCGGACCTTAAGGAAAAGTGCCTACAGCTGGCCCAGCAAGACCTCGGCAACACTGGCCGGGTTTAACCGGAGAAGGCAGGCTCCAACGGTAAAGCATGATGGAACGGGCCGGTAAGGACATGAGTTTGGATCGTTGGCGCCGGAAGAAAGGACATGCGCATCGGAAACAATTATGGCAACAACAGGCGAAAACAGATAGGTTTTATGACATGGAAGGTTGCAGAGCATATCGCCACCGCATACCAGGAAGAAGGGACACATGGCATGTACGTACTCAAGCGGAAAACAACAATATTCATTTTAGGATCTGGAGACATCCCTCGGGATTCTCGGCCCTCCCGGGAAGTTATGGTGATAGTACTACCACCTCACTTCGTCTAAACAAGGGCAACACGGGAAACCGAATGGAGAAAGATTATTTATTAGCCAGCCTAGGAACCAGCTCCATTGTAATTCCTTCGGGCATCTCTCTGGATTGCTATATTTCTTGGAAGCGTTTCTGCCAACAAGAAAAGGACAGCCGGTGCACCATGGAGACGGGAAGCTCTAGAAGCATCACTGCAAATCAGGAGCTTCAAACTGTGAAGAGAATGTATGAAACACGAACTACGACGAGGAATAAGCGTAAAATCACTGAGTTGGAAGCTTCGGTCAAGGAGGAAGAATTACAGCACACTGCGGATGACATTGCTGGGGGGTCGACTGGTTACTCGACCGGGGCACTGCCTCCAAACGAGCTACGCAGTTCGCAATGATGCAGGCGGAGAGTTGGAAGATCAAGACCTTGCTTGCCAATGCTTTAGATTCCAAGGAGGAAATGCAGTAGCATTCGAATCGGGAGGGTTCCATCTCTGAGGATCAACTGAACAATATGTATGAGATCTACAAGTTATTGGACTCCAAAATCTCAATAGTGCATGGAGTGGCAGAGTCAGTTAACAAGAAGCTGACGCTGCTCATCAAACTTCTCAGGCAGACTCTCAGCCCTGATCCTCTGCTCCATGCTGGTCAGCAGCAGGCGCCTTCGAAGGAAGCTCAAAATTATCATACCATGTAGGCTCGAGTTAATAAGCACGTTTTGGAGCAAGGTCTGGACACTGTCAGCCGGTTAAGAACTCCTCCGCAGTAATTTGTTTATGTTTTTCTCTTCTGCGCTGCATCTAATAGCAGTTGGTTTCTAATCTTTTGCTTATGTAACTTTGTTTACGGTCCACGGTTTTGTAGGGGTCTTTGTTTTTGTTGTCGTTCTCTGGTTGGCCACCCTGCGTGGTGTGCGGGTACCTGTTTAGGCAGCATGTTAAGAGCCTGAGTTTTATGCCTGTTCTACTGGTTTTTTCATGCCCCGATCTGCAATGGCATATTTTTTGTAACATATTTTTGTACCATAATATATCATTCTGACTTACACAAAACAAAAACAAAAAATTAAACACATATATATTTAAAATATATAAAAACAAATTTTAATTATAGAAATTCTAAAAAATATTAATTTGTAAGTAAATTTTGTTATAATATGGTTATATTAATATCACATCTCATATCACATACTTAAAATATCATAATTTATATTTGTTAGAAATTGTAATTACTCGATTTTGTAAAAGTTAATTAAATTTAGGAGCATGATTTAAATAAGTTAAATTGAGTGAATTAGAATTAAGTTATATTTTGAGAAAAAATCTAATTTAAAATAGGTGTATATTAAGTTATTTTGAGTGAGTAGCTAATCTAAAAATATAAATACCTCTCACCGTATTATTGTAAAATCAAATTTATATAATCAATAAAGAAAAATAACCCAAATAAATTATTTATGTGAATTATATTTTTCCTATCCACCTTTCCAAAAACAAATAAAATCTAAAGGGTAGTCTCAGATTACATAGCCTTCAGTGATAAAAGGTCGAAATTTATTTGCCGCTGCCGAGCGATAAGCCGTAGCTTATCGATTATTTTTCCTGAACACGTGAGAGTTGTAGCCCTAAACGCCAAAAGTGGAAGGTTGATACTTCTTTTTCTTGAAGTTAAAGTTTTTCGCCGCCTCCAGTGACAGTCGCACCCACCGTTTTGAACCGAATAAAAATATAGTCGAGAGACTTCACCGATGTTCACAGTTTTTTAAATTTTTCGAAAAGTTATACTTGTATATTCGAGTTAGGTTTGTTGTTTTTTTATATTTTTTTAACTTTTTTTTTCAGTTTTTTTAGTTTAATTTTTTAAAATTAGGATAAAAATTTATTGAAATTATAAATTTAATGGGTAATTTTTACACATCTAAATGATTTACGAATTTTTTTTAAAGAATTGAAATTATATACAATAAAAAATCAGTTAAATAAAACAAATCAAAATTTCACCTTAATTTTTTTAAACCAGATTCTAATACTAACACTAAAAAATCTAAAAAATCCCATTAAAAACAACTTTGAAAAAGTCACGTGAGTATTTGGTTTTCGGGCCATATAACATCCTTTTTAAAACATATACGTGACATATCTTTCGAAAAGAGTTTTGTGGTATGAACTCAAGGGTTTGATTTTTACTAAATAAAATTAAAAGGGATTTTTCTAAGTGATTCATAAAAGCTTTAAAAGAGTTTTATTAAAAGTTTTTTAATTATAAAGAGAATTTTATAAAAGGGTTTTCAGAGATTTTTTTAAAATATTTAAAAAAGAAAAGAAAGAATTTAAGGTTTTGTTAAAGTTTATTTCTTAAAAAAAATTACAAGTATGATAGTTTTTGAGTGAAAATTGTGAATTACTGGAAATTAAAAATCATATATATATTTGGGGTGATATGGAAGCTAGCTTCATGCAATCAAGAAAAAATTATAAGGCAAAGGAAAGACAATAGTCATGGGTCACAAAGAACTACTGAAGAAGACTAAGAAAAATAATTAGAAAGAAGAGATAAAGATTGTTATAGTGTTTAAAGAGGTTCAGGCCAAGTCAAAAAATTGAGTAATCGTGGTTGATTGATTTAGCGTGGATATACTACCACCTCCTATGTTTATTGATGTCCTAGCTTTGAGTTTAATTCAACAAGCAATGGATGAAACAGTTATGTGCAAGGTAGCAAAAACTACAACTTCCTAGAAAGCATGGAAGATCTTGGAAGAAGAATTTGGTGCAAAGGGGAGTGACATGCAACATCAAAATGTGTCACAATTTGTTGAGTCGGTCGTAGATCTGAGAGTAGATGAGAAAGACTCTAAGAAGCCAACAAAGCTTGGAGAATCCCACTCAAAAGTGGATGATGGTTGTCAAGATCATAAATTGAAACCCATTATGCAAGCATGCATATGGATGAAGAAGATGCAATAAAGATTGCAGAAAGAGTAGCTAAAGCTTTTGTGTGTTAAGCAGAGAGAGAGCATGTAAATTCACAAGGACTCCACTGTAACATGGATGGTGCAGATGATGATGAATTCCACTATGAAAAAACACATGTGGACGATGACTGCAAGGTGAGATGTGAATTGGTGCATCTAGTCACAACTGATGCATTTGATGAGGTTGAAATTGTCAATGAAAATGACAATGAGCACATGCATGCTTGAATATCCCACCATGGTGTGGATGAACATTATGTTGATGTTATATGTAGTTTCTTTTATGAAAGAGGGATTGATTGTGGCAATATGGTAAGCCATGTTCGATGAAAAAATGAAGGTTGAAGCTGTCACAGTAGCAACAAGAGATGAAGTAGTTGGAATTGTTCATGAAGCAGCACATGATTGAGCAAAAGTTGATGATCAATAAGAGGATAAAGTGATTGAAGAGTTTTTTATGAGAATATCCACTCACAATAAAGAAGGAAGAGGTAGAAGCTCTCATTGAATATCATAGTAAAGATGTTTTTAATATTGTTTTTGAATATGCAGGTGTTCAGAATAGCATGGGCGAAAAAGTTGAAAAAGAAGTTCGTAATAAATTTGATGGGTATTTGAAGCTCATTGAAGAATTGATTCAGAAACCAATTGTACAAATTGATGCGAGTATTAAAGAAACAACTAGAATAAAAGAATTGTATGAAATTGTGAATGATCTTGAGTGTTCAAATTATAGGAAAAAAACAGCAGTACCTGATGATAAAAGTGAAAAGAACGATATGGATTTTTCTTGAAGACAAAGATGAATTCATTGAAACAATTTTTCAGCAATGGATTCAAGAAGAGATAAGATGCTGTTATCAAGAAATATGACAAAAAGAAAGACACGAATATGAAGCACAAGCAGCAGAGGGTAGAAGGCAATTTGAAAATGGAGAGTTGTGGTAATGTTCCATAGTTGAACAAATCTTTGAAGAGGAAGTTGTAGAAGACAAGATCAAATTATTTTTCAGCACAAATTCAAGACAAGCCAAAGAAACATTGCAACAACAAGAAGTAAATAAATATGAAGCCTACAACAAGATCACACAAGAGTGAATGAAGCAATTTCGAGGATATAGAAGTTGGAAGAAAAAAATTAAAAAAAAATAAATGCAAAATTGTAAAAGTTTTGAGTCATTGTAAGCCTAGGTGAGACATGTCCTAGGTGAGACATAGACCAATGGACATGTTTGAGTGATAATTGAGTCAATTTCTATTGTAAGCCTAGCAAGAATAGTTAAGTCATGTTGAGTCACGTTGAATAGTGTTTGAGATATGTTGAGTCATATTATCTTAATTAAGGGGGAGTGTTAGAAATTGTAATTACTCACGCATGTAAGAGTTGGTTAAAGTCATGAGAGTTAATTAACTGAGTCAAGTTAAGTTGAGTGACTTTGAGTTAAGCTATATTTTGCAAAAAGTCGTATTTAGAGTGTGCATGTGGAATTTGGGCAAGTAATTAGTCCCAATTATAAATACCCCTCACCCGATTCATTGTAAAATCAAGTTTGTGTGATTAATAGAGAAAAGTAGCAACTCCTATGGTTTGTGTGTGATAATTATTGTTTCTCCTCTCTACCTTTCCAACAATATTTATATGATATTTTTTTACATAATCATTTTAATTAAAGAAGCAAAAAACACATATTAATTTTAAAAATAAATTTCAATCTTAAGTATAACTACTATTACAAATTTTCTAAAATATTATTTGGAAAATAAATTTATAGTAATCAAATTAAAATTTTAAAAGTGTTATTTCAAAATAAACCTATCTTTTTAAATTACTAATTAATAAATAAACATTTTTTCCATTTAATTTAATTTTTATTTTTTTCTACTTTCTTTATTTATATCCTCTTAAAATAACCCAAAAAAAATCCATTTATATACATATAGCGCGTTTCCATTATTAAGTCACTCCATTAATTTAACCCTATCATTATTTGTCTTCACTTTTAAATGCACTTGTGGAGAGCTCGATGAGATATGATTGGTTTGAAAACCCACTACAATCGAATTGGGCAATCCAGATCCATATATATTAATGTCGTCCTCAAATTATTTAAAATAAGCGTGGGAGGTCTCGATCGATTGCAAGTTTAGCAACGATCTCAAAAACCTTTTGCGTTGGATGAATGGCATCCCAAAATACATATTTTGAGGCATCGGAACAAACGAATGGAGCATGCTTGTTACACATACCAGCCCCTATCATTCCCGTTCTGCAGCATCCTCTTCCCGATATCTCAAACCCTGTCACCATACCAACACAATATGTAATCTCTCAATATCGCCTACTGTGTGCTTTCAATGACAATCGAAAAAGACCAAACTCTGACAGAGCATACCGTATTTTCGAGGATTGTATACCATATCAGATAACACTTGGTAGATATCCATATAAACAATCTTGAGACCAAGAAGAGAATGCATCAAACTCGGCAAAACTGATTGTAGTTTTTCATTGTAACTAACGGCCACCTGATTCTGTTCTTCTAAGCATTTCCCGATTCTTGTGTTGATGAATTGCCTTAGACTTAAAGTTCTGACTACAGGCAAGCAACCCATCGGAGGAAGTCCAACGAACAATAGTTTACGAGCGCCCTCTCTGTATATCTCCTGTTACACAATCCATCAAAATTCGTCATTTCAATCCGTTCTCTTTGAACATGTTGGAGAGACTCCAACTAACAATAATTTGCTTCTACCCTTCCACCTCTATGCCTCCTGTCACATGATGCTATGAGTGTTAAAGTGCATGGAAAATTGATCGTTGTAGTTATTTGCCATTTTACCATACATGACTTCATGGATCATACAGGATTTACCCTTACTCTATGAGTCTACCAGAGAACCCAAAAGTAATATTTCAAAACTGAAAATAAAGTAAAATAAAGTACATGAAAAATAGAACCGACCTGAATGAAATTGTTGGCTTCTTTCAGTAAAAAGTCCTGATACTGCTCAATGTTCATCTGTGCCCTTCGCAATTGCAGTGTAAAGTAGGTGACTACAAAGTCGTTAGTTCCCATGCTACATATGAACAGAGCATCGCTTATAATGTCTGATGCGTTCTTTTCTCCAACCACATCTTCCAATCTCCTCCGGTAATTCTTGAAGTGGTGTATCTGCTTCCATAAAGGCAATACAGACTGCAAAACATGGAATATATTGTTCAGGATCAAAGATCTTCAACTAATTGGAATTCAAGTAAGCGAAAAAAGATGATGAGGGTGATAAATAGAACATACAAAGATCTCGGCCGTGACATTGTCATACCCAGATCCTGCTGAAGCAAAGCTTACACCCGTTGTAATGTCTTCCGAAGTTAGGGTAGGATCTAAATATGCCGGCAACGCCTCTTTCAGTCCTAATGCTGCAGCTGTACATGTGCCAGCGAAAATATATTTAGAATGAAAAATCAGTATTCATATATAATACATATGGTTATTCATGAGCTTACCAATAAAATCTGTTGCTAGTCTTCCGTTGGAAAACCTTCCGGTGGGCTTATGATCGATGAAATCCCTTCCGTAAGGAGGAAAGTT
The DNA here is from genome assembly GCA_000404065.3 of Pinus taeda. NCBI lineage: Eukaryota > Viridiplantae > Streptophyta > Pinopsida > Pinales > Pinaceae > Pinus > Pinus taeda. The sequence goes on from APFE031733585.1 coordinate 19,346, forward strand.
GCTCTTAGCTAATGTCAGCAGATAGTCGTTGTTGCCTGCGTCCACCGATGAATCCCCGAAAACAAAGAGTGCCGGGAACACTGGTGGGCGTGTTATTTCTTTTGACTCGTTGAAGGGAATGAGGCAGACGATGAGAAAGCAGGGCAAAAGTACGAATGAATTGCGAAGAAACGCCAATGCCATTGTTGGTGGCTTTTCGTAGAGGAAGGCAAGCAAAGTATGGGGGCTAAAGTGGAATGGATATGAATTGCGAATTATCAAGTTTTAATTTATAGCGAGAAGGAAACATTGATAACAAGAAATCCCTTTCACTGATCATCAGAGTTGCCGTGCCTTATCAATTAGAAGGGTCGGAAAAAGTGGGACCAATTCAATGTGATGTGGATATTGTAGACAACAAAAATTGGTGAGAAGTCCAAAAGAATGGGACTAACTTTCAACAAAGCGTCCGCCAAATGTGCGGTGAACTTCGTTGAGCTGGAAATAGTTGTGTTCAGCGTGGGCGCAGGGTGCGAACGAACAGAGTAGTTCCACAGAGAGGTATGAATAATTGATTTTTAGATAATAATGGGAGTCGGAAAGTAGCAAAGTTTGAAATGAAGGCTTCGTTTTAGGTAGTGGCAGGCGGAAAGTAGGCAACGTTTGAAATGAAGGCTTCGTTTTAGGTAGTGGCTGGGGGAAAGTAGCGAGGGTTTGATCACCGTTGAAAGTTTGCCAAAATATGTTAAATGGAGGGGGCCACTTTATATTTCGTGAAGATACGCGCTGTGACATACATGAACAAAAGAACAGAGTGCTTCCACCGGTACGTGTGGGGGTAATTGTAACAGGTATCTTTTTGGATAGTGGTAGGAACAAAGGTACAATGGCTAAGTTCAGGGAGACATCCAAGGTCTTGAACTTAGGACCTGCAAGAAAGATATGTATTGATGGGTGTTGTAGTGAAATTCCCATTTCATCCTTCTCGAGGTCCATAGCAACTTGAGTAGAGTGTGACGAGGGGTTGATTGGGCACTCATTTCTTTCTGCATTCTCATTTTGAACTTTTTGTTGATTTCATCAATAGATTTTCCTAGAGGCCAATTGTATCCTGTAACAATAGCATTGTCTTTAGGATTTGAAATGACTACTTCACTTGTGGGTGAAGTTGTGACTGTTGGTGGATTTTCCAGGTTAATTTAAAACCCTGGATGATCTTAAATTGGTTTCTCTAGTTGTATCCCCACTTCCTCTTCCTCTTCCTCTTCTTCCTCCTGTTCTAGACACTAGATCCTAGATTTTTTATTTATATGTCCTTCCTCTGTGTCAGTATAGTCAGCGATCCTCTTTGATGCTTTGCCCGTGTTGACTTAGGGGCTCGGTCTCCATCAATCAAAGTTAGCTTTCCATTCAATTTCGGGCTCTGAGTCATGCACGTAAGTTGATTCTTTAATATTTTCTCTCCTTCTGCCAATGATGCCTTGGGGATCATAATGCCAAGTGTCTCCCTTTTCGAGCTCTATGGATTCAAGTAGGGCCTCAATTATTTTGAAAGTCTATCGTGTTTTTACCACAAAAGGACCTTTTGGTTGTCCCATTTTAAAAATGTAGCATTTCTTTGCTAGTACAAAATGAAGCAAGTCTACACTGAGGATATCTAAAATGAATTCAAGGGTGAAGATCCATGAATGATCTGGTATGTAATGGCCATGAAGGTCAAGATGAATTGGGAATACTCGCCCAAGTTAGGCCTTTTTCTGATAGAGATATTCTAGTCAAAGACAAAATTTTGTTTCTTATTGGGAGAAAACACTAGAAGTTCTAGACATTGAAATTCTTCGACATGGGTATACAAGAATACATAAAACAAAAGGGAATAGTAGCGAAAGTAATAAGATGGAGGGAAATAATAGAGCTGAAAGCATATGGTAGTAGATAGGTAGAGTGGGATATTAAGTAGGAAGTCAGGCTGCTTCTCTTATGCAGAAACCCCACGAAGGCTTTATTTATTATTTGCGAGCTATCTTCACCAATTAAATAGGCAATTACGGCCAGGATGGGCTGAACGAATTTCTTGAAGAGGGTTATTGGGAACCACTCTTCCGGGGGAAGGGATTTAATTTCAAGGGTGAGGATTTGGTTCAGGATGGACTGTTATTCAACAAGAGGGAGAGTAACAAAGTGATGAACTAAGGTAGCATCGGTGAGCCACTGCATTGTCGAAGATATAGGAAAAATTAAAGCCCTTTGGATCAAGGTAGGGGTTATTTCCAGGATTTTAGTCCCTGAGGCAGATGGAAGGTCACCAAAGGAGCTTTAGTAATAGCAAAAGGCGAAAAGGTTGGCACATTGTATTTACGCAATGGTATTTCTAGCTCTGTTAATGCTTTAACTTCCAAAGGAGTAGATGCAGTATTATGGCATCATAAGCTCAAACACATGAGTGAGAAGGGGATGAAGATTCTTCACTCAAGGAATTTGTTGCTGGGTTTGAAGAATGTTGGTTTGGAATTTTGTGAGAATTGCATTTATGGAAAACAGAATAGAGTCAGATTTCTCAGAGTTGGGAAAAAAAAGAGAGTGAAAAATTAGAGCTTGTGCATATAGATGTATGGGGACCTGCTCAAGTATCATCTCTCGGTGGCTCTCGTTATTATGTTACTTTTGTTGATGATGCAACTAGAAAAACTTGGATTCATTGTATTAAGAATAAATCTGATATATTTGATACTTTCAAGAAATGGAAAGCTTTGGTTGAGATTGAGACAGGAAAGAAATTGAAGTGTCTCAGATCAGACAATGGAGGTGAATATTGCAGCAAACAAATTCGCTGAGAGAAGACAGTTCCAAAAACGCCACAAGAAAATGGTGTGTCAAAAAGAATGAACAGACAATCATGGAGCGTGCAAGGTGCATGAGATTGCACGCAGGATTGCCTTTACAATTTTGGGCAGATGCTATAGATATTGTTGTTTATCTAATAAACAGAGGGCCTTCAAGTTCCTTGGATGGTGGTGTTCTAGAGGAAGCATGGACAGGTAAAAAGGTAAACTACTCTTTTTTAAAGCCTTTTGGTTGTGACGCCTTTGTCCATATTAATAAAGAAAATAGAACAAAGCTTGAGGCAAAGTCAAAGAAATGTACCTTTATTGGATATGGTGTTAATGATTTTGGTTATCGCTTATATGATTATGAAAATCACAAAATCATTAGGATCAGAGATGTAATATTCAATGAAAAGGTCTTGTATAAGAATCAGTTGCAGGAAAAGAAACAGGAAAAAGAAAACAAGGAATACACAGTTCTTGATGAGATCACTAAAAAAGTAAAGGTGCCTGAAAATAATAATAATCAACAACCATAACAACAACCACCACTACAACAGCAACAGGCACCCCAAACACCTGAAATTGGTGTTAGAAGATCTACCAGGGTAAGTATACCCCGTGAATGATACTCTCCTTCATTATATTATTTATTCTTAACTAATTCTGGTGAACCTAAATGTTATGAAGAAGCAATTCAGGTTGAAAGAAGGAACAAGTGGGAGCTAGCCATGGAAGAAGAGATGGACTCTTTAATGCATAACCAAACATGGGACTTAGTCAGGTTGCCTACAGGAAAATCTACATTGAAGAATAAATGGATTTACAGGTTGAAGGAAGAAGACGAAGGAAAACAAAGGTACAAAGCTATACTTGTGGTGAAGGGGTTTACACAGAAGAAAGGTATTGATTTTGATGAAATATTTTCTCCTATTGTTAAAATGACTTCAATCAGAACTATTTTAATTCTAGTAGCAGTTGAAGATTTGCATCTTGAGCAGTTAGATGTAAAGAAACTTTTCTCCTGGGGATTTGGAAAAAGAGATATACAAGGGATATGAGGTGAAAGGGAAGGAAAAACTAGTGGTGCAAGTTGAAGAAGAGCTTGTATGGTTTAAACACAGGGTCCAAGGCAGTGGTATCTAAAATTTGACAACTTTATGTCTGAACAAGGTTATACTAGATGTCACTCTGATCATTGTGTTTATCTGAAAAAGAAAAATGATGGCAGCTATATTATATTGTTATTGTATGTGGATGGCGTGCTTGTTGCAGGGTCTAACATGTAGGAAATAAATTTGCTCAAAAGAAAATTGGCAAATTCATTTTCAATGAAGGATTTGGGAGCTACAAAACAAATCCTTGGTATGAGAATAACCAGAGACAAGAAAAAATGGAAATTAACGTTGTCTCAGAATGAGTATATACAAAAGGTGTTGAAAAGATTTAATATGCACAATGCAAAACCAGTTAGTACACCTTTTGCTAGCCATTTCAAACTTAGTAAGGAAATGTGCCCAAAGACCCAAGAAGACATGGAATTTTTTTTAATCAGTGACCGGAGAATCCACAGTATGAACATTTTTGGCATAAAAATGTTCATACTGTGGATTCTTTGGTAACTGATTCAAAAGATACAAACCATAGATCTCTTAAATCCAAGACATGGATTATATGTTTAAAGTTCCATATGCATCAGCAGTTGGAAGCTTAATGTATGTAATGGTATGCACAAGGCCTGATATTGCACATGCAGTGGGAGTTGTAAGCAGGTACATGAACAATGCAGGAAAGGAACATTGGATGGCAGTGAAATGGATTCTCAGATATTTGAAAGCTACCACAAATCAAGCATTATGCTTTGGTGGTTCAAACATTTCTCTACAAGGATATGTTGATGCAGATATGGCAGGTGATAGAGATAATAGGAGGAGCACTACAAGATAGGTATTCACTGTAGGTGGAACAGCTGTCAATTGGGTTTCAAAAATCCAAAGTGTTGTTGCACTTTCAACAACAGAAGTAGAGTATGTTGTTGCTACAGAGGCTAGTAAAGAAATGATTTGGTTACAAAGGTTTATGGGTGAATTGGGTAAGAAGCATGATATGGGCACGTTATACAGTGATAGCCAAAGTGCAATTCATCTTGCAAAGAACTCAGCATTTCATTCTAGGACTAAACACATATAGCTCAAGTACCATTTCATACAAACAGTGTTGGAAGGTGGAGAGTTGAAGCTGGAAAAGATACACACTAGCCAGAATCCTGTAGATATGCTAGCAAAAGTTGTAACCAAGAAATAACTGAGAATATGCTTAGTTTCAATTGGACTTTAAGGATGATGATGAAGATGAGAAACAGCTAGGTCCAAAGAGGAGTCATTTTCCAGCAAATGAAGCAGCGGTGGAGTTGCTACAATCACTCTCCAAGTGGGAGATTGTTGGGTGTGGAGCATGATTATTGAAAGGTCTTTGTTTTACCCGGATGTATAGCCCAGGAAGTTTGTACACCCCTCCACATGGGGGGGTGCAGGGGAGACTTGTCCCCCCCGCAGGGATTTGAGGGGGCCAATCCCCCTCGGCTGGGGGGTTTGGGGGCCAGCAGCCCCCTGGTAGGGGTTTCGGGGGCAATGCCCCCAAAGCTAAAAACGGATGTAAAATTTCCTTGTAAAACTATAGTAATTTCTAGTCAATCTAGGCCATTCATTAGGCGGATGATCTGACGATAGAACTTATGTTTAGTTTAAGGTTTTTTGCCCTAGAAGGCAACCCCTCTCTTTGTATGAGGGCATTGTATTGAGGCTATATAATAGATGTGCATTCTCCGAGAAATAAATAAAGAGGCGAGATTGTGAGAGAAAATAGAGGATATTACAACGAATCTGTTGTAGGTTGTGTCTCTTCATTTTGCTAGATAATAGAAAGGAAGGACTGACTGTTTGGGGTGGATGTAACCCAAACTGGGTGAACCACGTATATATGTGTCTCTCTGGTTTTATGTGTTTTCTATGTTTATATTTATGCAATGTTCTATGTGTTCCATTGCTCTGTAATATATAATTTTCTAACACTTCAGACATTGGGTAGGATCTGGAGGAGATTCGAATCACCTGCGTATTCTGTTCGAGATGAAAGTGCCCAACCAAAAGCCAGGGTCACCTTTCAAATTTAACCCAACAGGGCTCAAAGATACCTCATATAATACCTTAGTAAAAGTAAACTGGAGGCCATTGGCTAGTGATCAGGGATCCTATTTAGCCCAGTATTTTATGGAGAATCTAAAAATAATGAAGAAGGAAACTATGGAGTGGGAAAAAGTATAAAAGAAAAGGGTTGACGTTGATTTAAATGGGATAGGAGAAGAACTAAACTCACTAGACAGTCTGGAGACGGATGGATATGAGACTAAAGAGAAGTGGTAAAGGATCAAACAAATGGAGATAGAAAGAAGGGAGATAATAAATGATATTGAAGAACAATGGAGACTCAAAATCAAAGCAATTTGGCTCGTAGTTGGGGATGAAAATTCAAAAAAATTTCCAAAATTATGCATAAGGAAGGAAAAATACAAACATTATCTGGGGACTAAAAAGGGAAAATAGGGGCATAACAAAATCCTTTGAGGATGTGGCCACCATGGGAATGGATTACTTTAAATAGTTGTTTAGAGCCCCAGAAGTGGTTTCAATTGCAAAGGTGATTTGAATGGCCCAACTCTTCCCTCTCTATGTGGAGGAGGAAGAAAATGAGATGCTTATGGCTCCAATTTCAAAAGGGGATGTCGAAGGGGTTTTAAAAGCCATGCAGAGAGATAAGAGTCAAGGGCATGATGGTTGGACATTAGAATTCTTCCAACACTTCTTTGAGCTAATTGGGGAAGAACTTACTCGGGTGGTAGGGGAATCTCAACATAAAATTATGTATATGAACCTTTCAACACTACATTCCTCGATTTATTTCCTAAAACTGATGCACCTTCATCTTTTGAGGAGTTTAGGCTTATTTCTCTATGTAACTGCATTTATAAAATTATAGCCAAATTTATTTTTGTACACCTGAAAGCAATCATTTCAAGCAATATATCATAGGAAAAATTTTGGTTTCTCGATGGTAAACATATTCACGAAGCTATTGGGGTCGCTTAGGAGACATTGCATAGCATCAAAGGAAGCAGGAAAAAAAGATTGATAATTAAAGTTGATCCATCTAAGGCATATGACAAAATGAGTTGGCTCTACATCCACATGTTGTTGAGGCATCTGGGTTTTAGTATTGATTTCATCAATTGGGTAATGGGATGTATATCAAATGTTAGTTTTTTTTTTGGTAAATGGTGTTGCATCCCCCTTCTTCCACAACCAAAGAGGGCTCAGATAGGGATGCCCACTATCTCCTCTACTTTTTTTACTAGTGGAAAAAGGCCTTAGTTAATTTATTATGGCCGCGAAAAGAAGAGGTGAGCTAAAAGGAATAGAAGTAGCCATCAATTTGTATATCACAAACTTGTTGTTCGTGGATGATATATTGTTATTCAGTGAGGAAATAGAAGTTACATTCAACACCTAAAATCCTCTCTTGTTTTTTTTTAGTAGCAACTGGGATTTGCATAAATACGCTGAAATCATCATTAATTCATGAAGGATTCTCAGGAAATGAAATAAATAGGATTACCTTGAATCTCCCATTTGAAGCAAATTCTATGAAGGATAGCTTCAAGTATTTGGGTTTTCATCTTAAACTGGACACTTACAGGAAACAAGACTGGCATTGCCTTTTGGAAAAAATTGAAAATTGTATTAAACATTAGAGTTAGAAGTGGCTCTCGAGAGCTGGGAGACTGGTTCTAATTAAATCGGACCTTCTTTCCATTTGTGTCTACTAGATCGCTCTCACATGGGTCACAAAAGGCATATTTACCTGGATTAGGAAAGTGTGTAGTCAGTTTCTTTGGGCTGGAAAATCCGCCTTTGTTTGCATCCTTGTTAACAGCAAAATCGGGGTGAAGGTTATTATTAATGGAGAATTTGTGGACGACAATTATCGAAAGGAAATATATAGACAAATATTCTCCTAAGTATAGTTACAACTACCTTATGGAAAAAAGGGCATGGGGGTACAGGAATGGTGGTGCAAACTTCTGTAGAAACTAAAATGGCTAGTGAAATCAAGAGTTGTCTTTTGGTGTATCCTAAAAAATAAAGTACCTACCTAGAATAACCTCCAAAAGCAAAACAAGCAGGGACTCAAATGGTGTACTTTATGCAAAAGTTCAGAAGAAATTGTTCGTCAACTTTTCTTAAGTTGTCCCTTCAACAATAAGATCTAGGAAGACACACTGAGACTATTAGGGATATCTCAAATATGGAATGGGGAAAATATATGGGATGTCTAGCAAATATGATGGAATTCTGCTACGGATGAAAATCATAGAAATCTCCCTTTGGTCATCTCTTGGTGTATTTGGTTGGCTTCGAACAAGGGCATCTTCCAGGACATCACTGCCTCGCATACCCCAATTGTTGTTGAATGTGCCTCTATTTTTTATCTAATCCCTTTATCATCTCCAAACATGACACCTATGACTATTAGAGAAGAACAGATTGGGGTTGGTTTACCTTGGCCATACTTTGATGGAGAATCTGACTCTATAGAAAAACGTGGATTGGGGCTAATTATCCATGTCAATAACCAAAAGAAATTTGAAATCTTTGGTGGGCCTTGTCTCAGGATCAAACAACTATGCAAAAATTCAACCCTTGAAATTATTACTGTGTTAGCTTATTCATATGAGGATGGGATCGGTTCAAATCTTTGGTGACTCATTAAATGTTATTAACTGGTTTGATGAAGTACAAAGATGTCAAAAATATATTTTGATTCGAATATTAAAAGAAATTTTACATTTAAAACAATTTTTTTATCTCATAATTGTTTTCCACATATACAAGGAGTGGAATACAAAAGTAGACCTCCTTTTTAAGGAGGGTTAGCAATAGGCTTTGGGCGACTGGAACACAACTGAAGTGGAAGAGGAAAGGATCCGTGTGTCGGATCAGCAACCATATAATTTTTTGTTTGAATGGTCTGTCAGCAAAATGTTTTTATCAGCTCAACCATTTGTCTTTTGATGGTTTTTAACAGACTTCATATGTTTTTTGGATTCTGGTATACTCTTTATGGGCTTTTTTTTGTAAAAAATAGATATGTATGTATGGGTCATTTTCCTCATTAATGGGGAGGCCGAGGATCTGGAAATGGATTTTTTTTGGCATATGGGTTTGAGTAGTTCTTGCTACAATCAACCCAGAGATGGTTTTGCTATATGTTTTTGGTGGACATACAATACGTAGAATGCTTAAATGCATCTACAAATGTGACTTTTAATTACCTTAATAGAAAGTTCGATTTTTTCCTTGGGAAAAAAATATTGTAATAGAATAATTAAATTAAAAAACACATGCCCAATCATATCTAAAACATTCCATTGTAACATTTATTACTTAACAATGAAATGCCTAAGAATTTATTACTTACCCATGAAATGCTGTTGTGAAAATAATGGTTAAAAACAAAATACGCATAAAGCTTCCAACGCTACCATGAAGATAATGATTAAAGACTAAATACGCTACATAAACTTTCCAATTTCTCGTTGGTGGTGAGGAGACTTAGGCATGTAAATTAATGTCTTGATCTCTTTGATGTACTGGAGAGTGAGAGTAGGGGTACTTTACATTGTTCTAATCCTTTTGTGTGTTTTAATTATTTCTTTTAATCAATAATTTTGGTTATTTTAAAATTGTTCTAAATTTATAATAACTAATTTTTATGGACCAAAGAGGTGGAATTCAGACTTCTCAATTATTAATGGTTTTAGGGTTAAAATGCTCATAAAAACAAGACATTTTGAGTGTTAGAAATTTCATTCAAGTGAATCCTTATAAGGCAATTCTTTTTTGGTATATTTATAATTTTTTTTAAGCTAATTTAAATGTAAAAATATTATAATTTTAAATTACTAAATCTATATATTTTTAATATACAAAAAAATTTAAAATATTGAATCCATTTTTATATTGAAAATACAACATAAACAAAAAAAACTTACAATTTCACCAAAAACCATATTTCCAAGTTATAACACCGAGAATTATAAAAAAGAAAAAGAAAAAAAAGAAAAAAAGTTGTCTCTGAGAATGAGAATTCGCCTATCCCATTCCCTTAGTATTTCAAAAATAATATAACTAGCCCAACCATGTTAATTAAAAGATTAGATAGACATCAATCTATGACAAACATCAAAATACTTCATATACATAACTACTTCAAAGATAACTCTCAATATTTTATTTGTGTATACTACCTTTAAATATTTAGTGTAAGTTAAATTTCCACCATCCACTTAAAAATTATATAGATAAAAGTGTCTACTTTGAAATAAAGTTATATATGCTTAACGTGTATAGTAATTTTTTTAATTATCATAATAATTTTTGTTTTATTTTTTATTTTTTTAGAAAACTGAAATATATAATAAAGTAAATATTTTGATACTATTGTCCATTGATTTTTGTCAACATTTATCCTTTATTCCAAAAATAAACACATATATTCCCATGGTATATGCTAATATATGAGCATGATAGAAGGTAATGAAAGATCCACCCACGATCAGATTTCATTTGTTTAAAATCCACAACAATCCAAGAATCCAGGTCCATATATATTAATGTCATTCTCAAATCATTTAAGATTCCATAACTTATTAAAATAGTTGTAAGTGATCTTGGTCGATTGCAAGTTTAGCAATGATCTCATAAACCAATTACGTGTTGGCTCCACATTAATGGCGGTGTAGAAGGTCAACGCTCCCAGTGTGTTTCGTGGCATGTGGTTAAATCTAGTGATGTGTATGTTCACTAACACATGCACGTTTTGGTGTAACGACAATTGTGACTCCAACAAGTGGTATGAGAGCCAAAGGTCTCGAGTTTAAAACACAACTGGCTCGTGTTGAGGGGGGAGATTGTTGTGCTCCCCGTTAATGGCGGTGTTGATCCAATGCTCCCATGTGTTTCGTGGCATGTGCTTAAATCTAGCGATGTGTCTGTTTACTAACACCTACGGGTTTTGGTGTAACGACAATCGTGTCTCCAACATTGCGTTGGATAAATGGTATCTCAAAATACATATTTTGAGATATCTAAACAAATGAATGGGGAATTCTTGCTACACAGACCAACACCTACTAATCTCGTTCCACAACATGCTCTTTCTGATATATAAAGCCATGTCACCACACTAATACATTATGTAATCTCAAAATACAGTGAATAAGATATCACTTTTTGTTTTTCCAATTAAAATAGAAAAAGGCCAAACTTTGATGGAACATACCGTATTTTCCAGGATTGTATATGATATCAGAAAACACTTCGTAGAGATCCCTATAAAGAATATTAAGACCATGAAGACGGTTCATCAATCTTGTCAAAACAGAATTTAAGTTTTTCATTGTAATTAAAAACCGCCTGGTTCTGTTCTTCCAAGAATTTCCCAATTCTTCTATTTATGAATTACTTTAAAGTTCTCACTACAGGTAAGCAACCCATTGGAGGTAGTCTAACAAATAATAGTTTGCAAGCACCTTGTTTGTATATATCTTATTACAGATCCATCAAAATTGATCATTTTAATTCTCTTGGAACATTGAGCATGTTGGAGGGATTCCATCTAATAGACATAAAAATTTGCAGAGTGGACATAAGAGGAAAATTACTTCTCAAAACTATTCATTTATTCACACTACAAAGACAAATTACAAGTCACATAAATAGTGCTCATGAGATCCAGGATTGTATATGATATCATACAAAACTTAATAGAGATCCCTATAAAGAAACTTGAGACCATGAAGATGGTTCATCAATCTTGTCAAATAAAAAAAAGTAGTTTTTCATTTTAATTAACAGCCAGCTGGTTCTGTTCTTCTAAGAATTTCCTAATTATTCTATTTATGAATTACTTTAAAGTTCTCACTACATGTAAGCAACCCATTGGAGGCATTCCAACAAAAAATAGTGCTCTAGGATTGTATATAATATCAGACAACACATAGTAGAGATCCCTATAAAGAATCTTGAGACCGTGAAGAGGGTTCATCAATCTTGTCAAAATGGAATTATAGTTTTTAATTGTAATTAATAACCACATGGTTTTGTTCTTCTAAGAATTTTCCGATTCTTCTATTTATGAATTACTTTAAAGTTCTCACTACAGGTAAGCAACCCAATGGAGGTAGTCCAACAAACAATAGTTTGCAAGCACCTTGTTTGTAAATCTCTTATTACAAATCCATCAAAATTCATCATTTTAATTCTCTTGGAACATGGAAAATGTTGGAGGGAGTCCGTCTTCCAGACATAAATATTTGAGGAGCGGACATAAGAGGAAAATTACTTCTCAAAACTATTAATTTATTCACACTACAAAGACAAATTGCAAGTCACATAAATAGTGCTCATGAGATCCAATAGATTCCAAACAACGCCCAATATTGTTGAGAAAATCTCTCAACAAAACTCCAACAACCAACAACCCAATCCTACCTATATACTAAAGTAATCATTATTCCAAGTCCCCCATTTAATGCTTACATTACATCATTACAAATATTAAAACAAAAATGACAAATTACAATTCATATGTCACATTTTCCTTATTTTTCTTCCTCGACACTTATCTCCACTCTGAAGTCTCCCGGGCAACACTCTTTTCACCACCACAATCTTCGAGCTTCCCATTCAACTCATTTAAGACATAACCACCTCTCACCATCTTGGATGAACTTTGTATAATTGATGCTTCTCAATCTTCCAAAGGACAATATCGATATTGGACTGTATGCAATAGTTAATTATGCATCTTACCTTTCTACAAACATGGATCTCAATATAACATAACCTGTAATGGATGCTATTGAAGCCTTAAGCACAACAAGATTCATCAACATATAACAAATTCATAAAATTAACTTAGTGATGCCTTCTCTCGGCGCCGAAGAATGCTGAGAACTTATAATTTAATTATATTCCTCTATTCATTAATTATTTTTGCACCTTTTACTTTACAAACCAAAAATATCTAAATCCAAACTCAACAAGAAACAAGTTACGTCGTTGGAATATCACTCCATAACCTTGAGTAATATAAAGTTTCTCATTCCTTTCAAGGATATGAATAGTTCTTGGCTAATATGAGACTCCACCGTGTCCAATGCGGTGAAATCATTCCTCTATACTTGTTACACAGTATTTTGACACACCTCTTGCACTTCCCTGTAACATACCCTGAAGTGCCCGAAACATGACCATTATATAATAAAGTCATACATGTATACAACTTAGATTCCTCCTAAGAAATTGATTGGAAAATGCCTTGAGCTTTCCCTGAAGAAATAACTCTTAAAACCCTAAAATGAGGATCATTGCTCTTTTAAGGCTTAAAACAGCGATGGTCATATGTTGCACTATACTTGACCAGAGATGGCATCGCTCTATTCCCTTGCATACTCGCGATGATCCAAAAAAGGTAATTTTCCCAAAGAGGATGAGAAGCTTCATGAACTATAAGCTTCTAGAGCGGCAAGATGAAGGTTTTTCCACATAGATGAGGTCGAATCCTCTCAACTTGGCCTCTTTTTCTTATCCCTATGAGCTACCTCCTTGAGATGAGGGCCTAATCCTATCTTTGGAGAAGTCCTAACTCCCTTTCCTAGCCTATAAATCCATCCTCTCCCATTCCCAAATGGTTGGTTTATGTCTATTTGCACCCTTATGCTAAGCTTGTGCCTAGAGGCTATTCGTTAGACTTGGAGAAGGAGTGCTTGGAGAGTTCTTGGCTTGGACTTGGATTACCAGTCAAGGAAAGCCTTTCAACATCAAGGATTTGGTTGTAAGCTTCCCTTTATTTCTTAATAATATACAATTGTTGGTTCAACTTCCCAAATTATATATGTCCATGTATTATTTAGCTTGACATTCCTTGATCAGTTAAGTAGGTTGTTATTTGATTTGCTATTGGTTTTGGCATGTTTTGTTGTCTCTTGATCACTTTTGCAGGTACATAAACATTGAGAGAAGAAGGAACAAGTCTGTGACACAAGTGGTTCGAGACCCTCAACAAAGGAAATCAAAATCGCATTAGAACAAGGTAGGCCATCTCCTTCGTTCTTCTTTTCAACTATAACCTGGGAAGATGTCTAGTTGATTGTCACTTCGGTTGCTAGACCCACTTATTGGGATAGAGGGATCGTCTCTCTCCATAGAGAGGATTAACCTTGTCAACAAAATGGTGACTCCGCTAGGGATCCTATGATACTTTCCTTTTCATTCCATTGTTTATTTGTATTCAGTCTCACTTTTTGGTAGATTCTTGAAGGTTGTTGATTTGAGCTGTTCTTGAATATTTTTTGTTTTTCATTTGTTTTTTTCACCCATCACATTTTTAGCCATGACAGTCGCGATGATATCGTGGATTTGTTGATTACAGTAGTGATGATTGCTTATTTTCTCTTAACAAGTGCGATGATAGTAGAAGTTAAAGAAATTTAGGGTATGTGTTCTTGTTTTCAGTTCTTTTTCCTTCTCCAAGTGATTTACGAGTGTGTTTTTAGTTGACTCTTTCCTTGTCTGGTTACAATCGCCTCTTAACTTGGTTTAAGTGTGTTTTAAGTTTGATTAGCCTTTTATGGTTTCTAGGTATTCTAGGTCATCCTTCATGCGCTTGTTGGTCTTCCCATCAGAGATCAATTACCTGTGTTAAAGAGTCTTTTGTGTGTTTGGGAAACTTATGCAAATCACTTTTGGTTCTTATGTCTTAAGTTGTTTTCATTGGTGTCGGATTGAGTCAATACTGTGAAAGGTTCTTAAGTTCTGTTTGACAAAAAATAGATTACAAATTGATTGTCTCATTTGAATTGAAAGGAGGGGTTTTCTTTGAGTTTGTGTTTCGAAAAGCGAAAGTGAAAGTGTTTGTCTTTTCATAGTTTCCAAAGTATTTTTTTTTGCATTCCAATCATTAATGTGAAAGAGATTTTCATGTTGGTTGGCTTTCTTGCATTCTCTTTTTCTTTTTGCATTAGATTACATTGATTGCACTAAAGTGAAAAGAAAAATCAACATTATATCTTAAGGTAGTTTTACTTTAAGGTTTGTTTTTCCATTGTATTTGTTTATCATATGAAAGATTAGATTTCATGTTTTTGCATTTAGCATTTGAAGATTGTCATTGATGCATTGTTTCTTGTTTGATGCATGAGTTGAGTGTTTCTCTTCCCCACATAGATAGATTTCATCGAATTGAAGGATTTCATTTCATCATCCAGTTGCATTTTAAGAACAGGTAACATCGTTAAGGCCTGGAAATTAAAACATAATTCCAAGATAAACTTTAAAATCTATCAATTAATCTAAGGAGAATTTGAAACCTTAACATTCATACTTAGTAGTCTAGGCTAGAGGCATGCTCCGGCTTTTATAAAACATAACAGTTGTCATTCGCTTTGGCATTAGATAGCGCTAGCACGGAATTGTGCTCCCCGTACCGTCACGTCTATAAAGGGAGACCCTCATAGGTTGCAACCATTTATCCATAGGAAGCCGAGTCTGTCGTCCTATAAACATGATACACTGAACGCAGCATTCTGGGAGTTTTCCTGCACGTATGTCAAGTCCTTCGTAAATTTATTTGTTGAGGTGTATATTGCAGTTCACGGTTACTTGGTACTCATGTTGCCTAGAGTCACCTGAGTAGTCATTTCGATCTTTTCTGACTCTTTAAATTTGAAAATATCATCGAGAAACTTGTCCTTTCAAGCTTGCTAAACCATTGAAAGCGACTATAATCACCTTTCCATCCTTCTATTGACTCTTAAAGATGAAAAGGAAAAGTTTTTGCTTCTAAATATAACTACCACGATGAACATGTCAAACCCAATAAGTTGCTTCTTAGACCAATATTGAGTAATTCCCTCTTAATTTCAAGATTGTTAGTTAAGCCCTCAACAAATCTCTTTTCCTTTTCTTCTTTTGAGGGGATGTCATCATGGCTAAACCATTGAGTTCATCTCATAGTTCCCCTTCATTGTTTGATACTGAGGGGTCCTCCCAAGGAGTTCATCCAGAGCTTCCTCAGTCACTTGAAGTTCAAGGTTTTGAACTTGGGATTATTCCAAGTATCCAACCTTTGTCTTCTCATCCACCTCCATTGGATCACTGGTCACCTCAAGAATCTAATCCTGATACCCTTGATAATCCTATATAGACCCTTGAGAGTCCGCAAACTCCTAAGAGCCCGTAGAGGCTTGTTATTTATTCGTCAAATCCTTTATTCGATTCTATTGTGATATATCCTCAGCGTCCTTACAGTCCTTACAATTAGCGTGGTATTCCTTTAGAGTTATTTCCTCGTACATATCGGGTTCCTCGTCACCAGTTATTTCCATCTATCGAGGCAGAAGGTGAAACCCCAACCTCTTCTCTAGGTCGTTCGAAAGTTTCTGCTACCCATACTCCTCATGTCGATGATGAGAAAGGATATGAATTTCCTCCAGAAGACTTTCCTTATATGAATTTCAGCCCAATGCTTCGATCGCTTCTTATTTGAGTCCTATATTGATGACAACGACAAAGTGAAGTGGTGCCCTAGTGTTCCCCATTGTGGAAATGCAGTTGGAGTTGAAGGAGATGTTTATTGTGAGATCCAGTGCACTTGCGGGCATCAGTTTTGCTTCAATTGTTTGGCTCAACCACATTCTCCTTGCTCCTGTTTGATTTGGGAGCTTTGGGATAAGAAATGCAATGACGAGTCTGAGTCTCAAAATTGGATTGCAGTTAATACCAAGTCGTGCCCCAAATGTGGGAAAAACGTCGCAAAAGATGGTGGCTGCAACTTGGTGACCTGTTTATGTGGCCAACACTTCTGTTGGTTGTGTGGTGGCGCCACAAGCATTGCTGGGCATAGTTGTGGTCGATATAAAGAAGTTCAGGAGATGGATATTGAGAAGGTGGAACGTGATTTGAAGAGGTACACGCATTATTACTCCAGATGGGAGGCACATAAATATTCGTTGAAGCTTGAAGCAAAGCAGAGGGAATTATTACAACAGAAAATATTAGATTTTGGAAGCAAGGAATCTGGTGTTACTGACTATAGTTGGTTGCTAAATGGGGTGCAAAGGCTCCTTAGATCAAGGCGTGTCCTCGCATATTCATATGTCTTGGCATTTCACGTGTTTGGTGATGAAATACTCAAAGATATAGTGACACCAACAGAAAAGGAAGTCAAACAGATAATATTTTAGATAATAATGGGAGTCGGAAAGTAGGCAAAGTTTGAAATGAAGGCTTCGTTTTAGGTAGTGGCAGGCGGAAAGTTAAATGGAGGGGGCCACTTTATATTTCGTGAAGATACGCGCTGTGACATACATGAACGAAAGAACAGAGTGCTTCTACCGGTACGTGTGGGGTAATTGTAACAGGTATCTTTTTGGATAGTGGTAGGCGAAAAGTATAAACGGTCCAGAAATATCTCAACCATTTAATTTACTTTTTGTTAGCGTCAATTTCAACGGGTATGGAAAAATAAGTTTCACAATTTTAATATTTCATTTCATATAATTAATTTATTAGAGTTTTAAATGTACAATACTACAATAAAGGGGCCAATTTCTATCATTATTATAGCCCATTTTCCCATGGCGAAGGGGTTTTTTTGGGCATAATGAAATTTTGCATCACATTTGCGTCGTATGAGTGTTGTTCTTACGCCATATGCATGGTGATAAAATATTAAAAGATTTTTTTATTTTCCTTGAACCATGTTTTCATCTATTTGTATTATCATTACACCACTATAATTTAATTTATATTTATTTAGGTAATGTTTTACTTAAAAATATATATCTTATATCCTCTTAGTGTTTTTGGTATAAATCTATTTGCTATAGAATTGTTGTTATATTTATACAAAATTTTGATTGTATTATTTAGGAAATTTGAAATTTAAAATAGGTGTCTCAAGGTAAATTTAAAATAGTTGTCCCAAGGTGTTCAAATGATTTAGAGCACCATTTTTTAATGGTATTTATAAATTGAATTTAGTTGGTTCAAATAAATTTGGAAAGACACGGTCCATGAGTTCTTTATATATAAGTGGTACTCAGTGATATAACATATCAATCAATAGTGGCCAATATCATTTGAGGACTTACAACTCGTTTTGTTTTGATATAGATACGACAACAACATAAATAAAAGAAGAAACCCATCATATAGAGCTTGTGATATCAAGTATTCTACACATATCTGGATTTAGAAAGAAATGATAGCCAAGAATTATGGTTAATGCTAAGACTTGTGGAGTGCATTTAAAGATCTGAATTCCACAATCTATACAAGCATTCTTCATCAACAATTTGATTTAAATGAATCTGTATTTAAGAGGAAACACATCTAACTGCTACTTAACATGAAGTCTGAGAAGAACATGAAACATTTATGGAAATACTAAGGAGAAGAGACATATTGGAATCCCAAAACGTAGAAATCACCATTGATATTGCATTAGTATTCTAAGTAACATATACATCGAAAGAACCAGAACGTTGCAAAAAAAATATATAGTTTCTTTCCAAAATCATCAACCTTTCTTTCTTTATCAAAAGCTACATATATAGGCCTCTTTGGACAGAGATAGGCCGCTAGAGAGATATTCCTTCAGTTTCTTTTCAAAATCATGAACCTTTCTTTCTTTATCGAAAGCTACATATATAGGCCTCTTGGGGCAGAGATAGGCCGATAGAGAGACATTCCTTCTTGATTTGGTTCATTATGCCAAAATATGTCTCAAAATTCTAGCGTGTACGAATGAAAAATTGGTTTAACCATAATGTATTGATATAACAAAACAAAGTAAAAATAACACTAAAGTAAATGAAATGCCAAGGCTAGCATAATTTGGATGATCTACAAGAACAATGAGATGATGAGGCCTGGTGAAGAGCATGCCGAGCATGAGGATTAACCATATGTATGAGTGGTGGATTCACAAATTGTTAGCATCATTTCCATAAGGCTAGAGAGGGATGAGGAGCATAACTGAACTACCTGTAATTAATCTTCATATCAATCACCCCTGAGTAGTCCAACCTGTGATGAAAAAGACTCCTAACCATCCCGAGTAGATGAAATTTCATCTTTAAGAAATTTACCACAGTTGTACCCTTAAGAGTGGTTCTTTTCTCGTGAGATGACCCTGCACTGCTTTTAGCTTCTATCATTTTCTAATTGTATTGCTCCTAGGGTAGTACTTCCCCACAAGGCCCCCAGAGGTTAGGTAACCCATCTTGTATGATCCTATCAAACTCTTCATTGAAAGAAGCCACGTCCTTTTGTACCCTAATGATGCTCTTCTCTGCTCTAGCTTTGGCTTCTTCTTTCGAAACCACCTTAGAGATATCTGCCACTTCACTGACTCTATCACTATGTGTATTGGTCTCAGCTCCTCGGTTGGCCTCTCAGTTAAGAAACGAATAAATTTCATAGCAAAATGGGAGTTCCTTATACTCATCTCTTTAGCATTTGTTATTTGTGATTCACACTCCACACTAATGACCTTTTTATCACATATTAAAGTCACATGTTCCCAGTTGAGTTTCATTTCTTGAATGATCTCGTCCCACACCAACTACCTGGCTTCAAGGAGAGACATGTTCCTTTTCAATTTAGCCTTTACTTCAGTTATCTCCTCTGTTGCATCCTGTAGGTCTTTAGTGACCTGTTTAGCATTGGTAACTGAGGTTTGCAGTTGCTTTGCCTTCTGAGCTAGCCAGGCTTTGGCGGTATCTAAATTCCTTTATGTCTTCTTTAGTTCACCTTTAGAAATCTAAAGCTCAGTAAGAGCCTGAGTGAGGCGATCTGTGGGATTTTGGGGATCTTTTACAATTCAATCAAAATTTTCTCCAATGCTAATACTTTATCTTTACTTTCTGTCAACTCCTTCATCAACTTTTCTTTCTCCATCTCGACCTATGCCAACTCCTTTGTCTGGACATGTTCCCCACCATGCATCTTTAGCTTATGCCTTAACTCTTGATTTTCCTTTTAAGTTGACTCTAGAATGGCTTCTATGACTAATCTGTCATTTGGGTTGATATATAGTTTAGTTATCGACTCCTTATATGATTCTTTCTGGAGATATAGAGCTGTGGAGTTGGCCTTCTCTATTTTCATTTTATTAGAAAGTTTTCCTATATATGTCTCAACTCTATTGATAGTCATGAGGTTTTTACCCAAATCATTATATAACATTTCGCCAACTTGCTTGTGTAGGTTGAACTTATATGACAAAGGTACAATGCCTAAGTTCAGGGAGACATCCAAGGTCTTGAATTGAGGACCTGCAAGAAAGATATGTATTGATGGTGTAGTGAAATTCCCATTTCATCCTTCTCGAGGTCCATAGCAACTTGAGTCGAGTGTGACGAGGGGTTGATTGGGAATCCATTTCTTTCTACATTCTCTCTTTGAACTTTTTGTTGATTTCATCAATAGCTTTTCCTAGAGGCCAATTGGATCTTGTAACAGCAGCATTGTCCTTAGGATTTGGAATGACTACTTGAGTTGTGGGTGAAGTTGTGACTGTTGGTGGATTTTCCAGGTTAATTTAAAAGTCTGGATGATCTTAAATTGGTTTCTCTAGTTGTATCCCCACTTCCTCTTCCTCTTCCTCTTCTTCCTCCTGTTCTGGACCTTGGATCCTAGATTTTTTATTTATATGTCCTTCCTCTGTGTCAGTATCCTCACGAGTCAACAATCCTCTTTGATGCTTTTCCCGTGTTGACTTGGGGACTTGTTCTCCATTTCTATATTAAGAGGCCATCAATCAATGTTAGCTTTCCATTCAATTTCGATCTCTGAGTCATGCACGTAATTTGATTCTTTAATATTTTCTCTCCTTCGGCCAATGATGCCTTAGGGATCGTAATGCCAAGTGTCTCCCTTTTCGAGCTCCATGGATTCAAGTAGGGCCTCAATTATTTTGAAAGTCTATCGTGTGTTTACCACAAAAGGACCTTCTGGTTGTCCCATTTTGAAAATGTAGCCTTTCTTTGCTGGTACAAAATGAAGCAAGTCTACACTGAGGATATGTCAAATGAATTCAAGGGTGAAGATCCATGAATGATCTGGTATGTAATGGCCATGAAGGTCAAGATGAATTGGGAATACCCACCCAAGTCGGGCCTTTTTCTAACAGAGATATTCCAGTCAAAGACAAAATTTTGTCTCTTATTGGGAGAAAACACTTGAAGGTCCAGACATTGAAATTCTTTGACATGGGTATACAAGAATACGTAAAACAAAAGGGAATAGTAGCGAAAGTAATAAGATGGAGGGAAATAACAGAGCTAAAAGCATATGGTAGTAGATAGGTAGAGTGGGATGTTAAGTAGGAAGTCGGGTTGCTTCATCCTATGCAGAAACCACACAAAGGCTTTATTTATTATTTGCGAGCTATCTTCACCAATTAAATAGGCGATTATAGCCAGGATGGGCCGAACAAATTTCTTGAAGAGGGTTATTGGGAACCACTCTTTAGGGGGAAGGGATTTAATTTCAAGGGTGAGGATTTGGTTCAGGATGGACTGTTATTCATCAGGAGGGAGAGTAACGAAGTGATGAACTAAGGTAGCATCGGTGAAGGACTGTATTGTAGAAGATACAAGAAAAATTAAAGCCCTTTCGATCAAGGTAGGGGTTATTTCCAGGATTTTAGTCCCCGAGGCAGATGGAAGGTCACCAAAGGAGCCCTGGTAATAGCAAAATGCAAAAAGGTTGATACATTGTATTTATGCAATGGTATTTCTAACTCTGTTAATGCTTTAACTTCCAAAGGAGCAGATGCAGTATTATGGCATCATAGGCTGAGACACATGAGTGAGAAGGGGATGAAGATTCTTCACTCAAGGAATTTTTTGCTAGGTTTGAAGAATGTTGGTTTGGAATTTTGTGAGAATTGCATTTATGGAAAATAGAAGAGAGTCAGATTTCTCAGAGTTGGGAAAGAAAAGAGAGTGAAAAATTAGAGCTTGTGCATATAGATGTATGGGGACCTGCTCAAGTATCATCTCTCGGTGGCTCTCGTTATTATGTTACTTTTGTTAATGATGCAACTAGAAAAACTTGGATTCATTGTATTAAGAATAAATCTGATGTATTTGATACTTTCAAGAAATGGAAAGCTTTGGTTGAGATTGAGACAGGAAAGAAATTGAAGTGTCTCAGATCAGACAATGGAGGTGAATATTGCAGCAAAGAAATTCGCTGAGAGAAGACAGTTCCAAGAACACCACAAGAAAATGGTGTGTCAAAAAGAATGAACAGAACAATCATGGAGCGTGCAAGGTGCATGAGATTGCATGCAGGATTGCCTTTACAATTTTGGGCAGATGTTGTAGATATTGCTGTTTATCCAAGAAATGTACCTTTATTGGATATGGTGTTAATGATTTTGGTTATCAGTTATATGATTACGAAAATCACAAAATCATTAGGAGCAGAGATGTAATATTCAATGAAAAGGTCTTGTATAAGAATCAATTGCAAGAAAAGAAACAGGAAAAAGAAAACAAGGAATACACAGTTCTTGATGAGATCACTAAAAAAGTAAAGGCGCCTGAAAATAATAATAATCAACAACCATAACAACAACCACCACTACAACAGCAACAGGCACCCCAAACACCTGAAATTGGTGTTAGAAGATCTACCAGGGTAAGTATACCACCTGAATGATACTCTCCTTCATTATATTATTTATTCTTAACTAATTCTTGTGAAACTAAATGTTATGAAGAAGCAATTCAGGTTGAAAGCAGGAAGAAGTGGGAGCTAGCCATGGAAGAAGAGATGGACTCTTTAATGCATAACCAAACATGGGACTTAGTCAAGTTGCCTACAGGAAAATCTACATTGAAGAATAAATGGATTTACAGGTTGAAGGAAGAAGACGAAGGAAAACAAAGGTACAAAGCTATACTTATGGTGAAGGGGTTTACACAGAAGAAAGGTATTGATTTTGATGAAATATTTTCTCCTATTGTTAAAATGACTTCAATCAGAACTATTTTAAGTCTAGTAGCAGTTGAAGATTTACATCTTGAGCAGTTAGATGTAAAGACAACTTTTCTCCATGGGGATTTGGAAGAAGAGATATATATGCAGCAGCCACAGGGATATGAGGTGAAAGGGAAGGAAAAACTAGTGTGCAAGTTGAAGAAGAGCTTGTATGGTTTAAAACAGGCTCCAAGGCAGTGGTATCTAAAATTTGACAACTTTATGTCTGAACAAGGTTATACTAGATGTCACTTTGATCATTGTGTTTATCTTAAAAAGTAAAATGATGGCAGCTATATTATATTGTTATTGTACGTGGATGACATGCTTGTTGCAGGGTCTAACATGCAGGAAATAAATGTGCTCAAAAGAAAATTGGCAAATTCATTTGCAATGAAGGATTTGGGAGTTGAAAAACAAATCCTTGGTATGAGAATAACTAGAGACAACAAAAATCGCAAATTAACGTTGTCCAAAAATGAGTATATACAAAAGGTGTTGAAAAGATTTAATATGCACAATGCAAAACTAGTTAGTACACCTTTTGCTAGCCATTTCAAACTTAGTAAGGAAATGTGCCCAAAGACCCAAGAAGACATGGATTATATGTCTAAAGTTCCATATGCATCAGCAGTTGGAAGCTTAATGTATGCAATGGTCTACACAAGGCCTGATATTGCACATGCAGTGGGAGTTGTAAGCATGTACATGAACAATCTAGGAAAGGAACATTGGATGCAGTGAAATGGATTCTCAGATATTTGAAAGGTACACAAATCAAGCATGATGCTTTGGTGGTTCAAACATTTCGCTACAGGGATATGTTGATGCAGATATGGTAGGTGACATAGATAACAAGAGGAGCACTACAAGATATGTATTTACTGTAGGTGGAACAGCTGTCAGTTGGGTTTAAAAAATCCAAAGTGTTGTTGCACTTCCAACAACAGAAGTAGAGTATGTTACTGCTACAGAGGCTAGTAAAGGAATGATTTGGTTACAAAGGTTTATGGGTGAATTAGGTAAGGAGCATGATATGGGCACGTTATACAGTGACAGCCAAAGTGCCATTCATCTTGCAAAGAACTCAACATTTCTTTCCAAGACTAAACACATATAGCTCAAGTACTATTTCATACGAACACTGTTGGAAGATGGAGATTTGAGGCTAGAAAAGATACACATTGGCCAGAATCCTGTAGATATGCTAACAAAAGTTGTAACTAGGAAAAAAATGAGAATATTCTTAGTTTCAATTGGTCTTTAAGGATGATGATGAAGATGAGAAACAACTAGGTCCAAAGAGGAGTCATTATCTAGCAAATGAAGCAGCGGTGGAGTTGCTACAATCATTCTCCAAGTGGGAGATTGTTGGGTGTGGAGCATGATTATTTAGAGGTTTTTGTTTTAGTTGGATGTATACCCCATGAGTTTGTACACCCCTCCACATGGGGGGGTGTGGGGAGGGGCGGGTGGACTTGTCCCCCCTGCAAGGGTTCGAGGGGGCGAATCCCCCCTGGCTAGGGGGTTCAAGGGGGCGAATCCCCCGTCCTATAAATGTGATACACTGAACACAACATTCTAGGATTTTGCTTGCATGTACGTCAAGTCCTTTGTAAATTTGTTTGTTGAGGTGTATATTGCAATTCCCGGTTACTTGGTACTCCTGTCGCCTAGAGTCACCTGAGTAGTCATTTCGATCTTTTCTGACTCTTTAAATTTGAAAATATCATCGAGAAACTTGTCCTTTCAAGCTTGCTAAACCATTGAAAGCGACTACAGTCACCTTTTCATCCTTCTATTGACTCTTAAAGATGAAAAGGAAAAGTTTTTGTTTCTAAAAATAACTGCCACGATAAACATGTCAAACCTAATAAGTTGCTTCTTGGACCAATATTGAGCAATTCCCTCTTAATTTCAATATTGTTAATTAAGCCCTCAACGAATCTCCTTTCCTTTTCTGCTTTTGAGGGGAATTCATCATGGCTAAACCATTGATTTCATCTCATAGTTCCCCTTCACTGTCTGATACTGAGGGGTCCTCCCAAGGAGTTCATCCGGAGCTTCCTCAATCACTTGAAGTTCAAGGTTTTGAACTTGGGATTATTCCAAGTATCCAACCTTTGTCTTCTTGTCCACCTCCATTGGATTACTGGTCACCTTGAGAATCTAATCATGATACCCTTGAGAGTCCTATACAGACTCTTGAGAGTCCACAGACTCCTAAGAGTCCGTAGTGGCTTGTTATTTATTCGTCAAATCCTTTATTCAATTCTATTGTGATATATCCTCAGCGTCCTTATAGTCCTTATGATCAGCGTGGTATTCCTTTAGAGTTATCTCCTCATACATATTGGGTTCCTCGTCACCAGTTGTTTCCATCTATGGAGGCAGAAGGTGAAATCTCAACCTCTTCTCTGGGCCATTCGAAAGTTTCTGCTACCCATACTCCTCATGTCAATGATGGGAAAGGATATGAATTTCCTCCAGAAGAATTTCCTTATATAGGAAGAGTCTCTTCTCTCAGTTTCCCTGAAACTAGTGGACCCATGTTTCCACCTGGTTATACAACCTTAGCTCCGTTAGTTTCAGGTACTCCTAGTGCCTCGTCATTATATCAAAATCACATTTGATCTTTAAATGATATTCCTACATCCGGTCCGTTCATTCCAAACTTGACCTCTCAAACTTCTGTACAAATTGTTGTCACGTCAGTTCCAGTTCAGCCTACGATTCCACCACAACTTGTCTCATCGTTTCAACTGACCCTTCCAGTACAACTAACCATTTTAGGTCATGTTTCAGTTAGTTCTTCCACCCCTTCATCAAGTGGGTATAATTTTCCATCGCCTAGGGGGCAAGATCCGAATATGCCTCTTGTGTTAGGTGAAACCAATGTGAGTGGATTACAAACTCACATGGTTCTAGTGATCAATCTTATTATGGTGGTATTCCTAACCCTATTGGTACGTCCGGGTCAGGTAACATCCAATATTAGTAGCCTTATATGGCTCAGATTCCACTCCAACAGGCTTATGTCCCATATTGTTCGCAAGCCTTGGTTAATCCATTCTACATTCCTCAAGTAGGATCTTATGTCCAGCTTTTTCAATTTGTTATTCATGGTGGACATGGTTAGATTCAATTCGGGAATTACCAATAGCCACATCGCATATCCCAAGGAAATATTTGGCAGCCCTTGCAGTAGCAAGGGCAACCATTGTAGTAGCAAGGGAAAACATTTCAGCAGCAAGGGAAACTGTTACAACAACAGGGGAAACCTTTGCCGCAGTCTTAGTAGCCTTTGCAGCAACAAAATATGTTTGTTCAACAGTCTACTCAAGCTTTGTACTCGCAAAGCCAACGTTTGCAGCAGCAAGGTCAACCTTTATAGCAACAAAGTGAACCTTTGCAGCAACAAGGTCAACCTTCGTAGCGACAAGCTTTATATGTGTATCAACAAGGCTAGCCTTTGCAAGCCCAAGATCAACCCCTGTAGCAGCAGGGTGAATCTCCTTATGTCCAGGGTCAACAGGTTCAACAACCTTATAACCCATATGCCATGTACAATGCTTATCAACAGCTTATGGTAGGTCAATATCAAACCTACCTTGGAAAAAATCCACCTTATGATCAAGGTAATCCTCAGTGGGGACAAAATCTTGTCCCGTGTGGACAAAATCCTCCACTGTGGGGGCAAAATCCTTACCAGCAAGGATGGGACCCACAGTTTGGGTCTCCTCAAAGGTCCTATATGTCGTTTAACATGCAATTTCCTTTTTTGGCTACATTGGAGCTACCCGATGTCTCGAGGTTTACGAATGATATCATTCTTCATTTGCCTTACTAGCCTCCAGATCCAACTAAAATTCCAAGCGATTACCCCAAATTCGAAGGAAAGGCTAAGGAGGACCCACAAGCCCATGTTATGACATATCCACTATGGTGATCCTCCAATTCATATGTCAACGATTCTATTCATCTTTGCCTCTTTCAGAAAACCCTCACAGGTGCTACTGCAAAATGGTATATCAAGTTGCCTCGAGGTACCTATGTTGACTTCAACTCTTTGGCCATGGAATTCTTCACCCACTTCCAATTGTCGGTTCGATATCAAATTGGTACTCATTTCCTCATATCCCTTAAGGAAGACACCACGACCCACATTTCTGATCATATCCATGAATGGAGACATCATCATTGCCTGGTCAAATTTGAGATTGTTGATGAGTTGTTGACTGAATAGTTCATGAAATAATTCGTTAACAAGATTGCTAAGGATATAGCTATGGGTGGATGTGTTACTGAAGAGCAAGTTATCTCCCATGCCTAGTATCAAAACTTAGTCTATTCAAAATTTGGCACATTATATGAAATGTTATGTGATGCTCCAAGACCCTCTTCAGATCTAACAACATCAAAGTCTCCTGATGTACCACCGATTGATGGTGTGATTGGTTCTATGTCTCAGACTTCCACGAAAGCTTCTTTGAAGTAGAAATCTCTTTCAAGCACCAGTTCCAATAATTCTTCGAAAAATTCATCAAGTCCTGGTTAAACCTCTAAGGTACATGTTATTCAGTCTACCATAGTAAATAAGACCTCCAAAGGTAAGAAAAAGGGCAAAGGTAAAGCCAAACCTGATGCGCCAAAACAGGAAATACCCAAATCATCTCCTGATGATGCTTCTAGGAGAAATCCAAAATGTCCTACCTCATTTGCGAGGACAATCATTACACTAAGGATTGTCCCTGACATTGTGAAGTTAACCGCTTCTTGAAAGGGACTCCGACTATTTTAAAAGAACATTTTCCATCTCAACAGACACGGTTGGTAGACCAACCATGATCCTCTGCCTCCTCTAGTTCCCGGGTTTTCATGATGCATGGTTCATCACCTATTTTGATTACTACTCGAACAAAGGACTATCAAACTATGCATAAGGAGACGGTGGAGAAGGAATTCACCGATATCGCTTCTACTTATACTCTGTCCAGTTTTGGTCTGCTCTATATTGAGTGCCCTAACAATGAGTCCGTAATCTGACCACCTCCCAAGGGTGTTCTTCAAAAATCATATTATAATTCGAATGCTAGAGCTGCACAACACTACAATATTGTTGAGGATTTAGCTCAAGCACCTTCGACGATGTCTACATTGGAGGTTCTTCAAACCTATCCAACGCAGCAGAAGTCACTGTTGTCTGCTATAGGTGTTATTGATCCTGTCGATTCAAGTTTGATTACCTTTGATATTGAAAACCATATTCCTCATCTTCCTCATCGGATTTCTTTTCTGATACAGGTTCTTATGAAAGGAAAGACGATCCATCGGACTGTTATTGATGAAGGTGCTTCTACCTGCATCATGTCTATTTCATGTTGGAAGGTGATTGTCTTTGCTTCTCTTAACTAGTCCTTGAACACTTTGGAGGCCTTTGATGGCAGAGGCTCATGTCCATATGATATTCTCATGAATTTTCTGATTACATTGCAAGGAACAATCGTTGAGTTAGTTGTATATGTGAATCTCAACTACAACCTTCTTCTCGAGTGAAGCTGGACCCACACTATGTTTTGTGTGGTTTCTTCTTTGTTCTGGGTGCTTCATTTTCCTCATGAAAGAAAAATTGTCACCATCGATCAACTATCTTTATTCTTTTCTGGTTCATCGAATGATAATGTTGCTTACGAGGGAAATGCAGAAATTCCTTATGAGAGTGTGGGGGAAGGTCTCTTCAAAGATTCTACTTTAATGGGTACTTTTACTCTCCCACGTCTGAATGTTAATTTGATCAATATGATCTCGATTTCTATGGATCCATGGATTATTCCTACCATAGATCAAATTGATTCATTTGATGATTTTATGCCTTTATGTCCATTGGAGTAAAATTATCAAGAAATTTCCTTAGCTTTGATCACCGTTTCAGAAAGTCACATTGTTTTTAGTATGAACCTAGACACTTATGTACGAACTCCTTGGCTTGGTTCTTGGGATTCTCCGAATCCTTTGAACGAGACATTCCCCACCGAAGAGAGTATTTTTGAGGTCATGTCTCTAGACAAAACTCCTTGGAACGGTTTGCATCATCGTTCTTCATTTCTTCCCAGCTTCGATGAGATGCCTTTGTGTCTTGAATCATTTATTTATCACTGCCCCACATCTTCACTTCAGACACCTGTCTTGGTACATGAAGTCATGCTTGAGGGTAATGTGGGAAACATTACTACATCCCTACCCATTGACATTTCAGTCCATCCTGAAATCGTCGGGATCTTTCCACTAGGGCCACTTTTTCTTTATCATGAGATCAAATTTTTCTTGCCTCCTCTCACAAGATTTTTTCACCGAGTATCTACCATTTGCCCATTATCACAATGGGTTTTTCATCTTATGAATCATAACCCTCACTCGCCCGAGGGGCATGGGGGCATATCCTTTTATACATTTTACTCTCTTATTTGGCCAAATTGATGCTTACATGTCATGTCAATGGTGAAACTCCGGTTTATTCTCTGTTGATTGATTACCCAAGTCTAGAAATGGACTCCATAAGAAGAATTATTATGTGTGAAATCCATGTAATGACTTTTGTACATTAGTGTGTTAATTCATTAGTGTGGGTTTTTTAGTTTTGGTGTGTTTTTTTGCTTTGCAGACAAGTTTTTCTTCTTACATAGTGTTACACTCAGTTTGAAGATGTCGTCAAGACATTACATTGGTTTTGCTGATGGTGCTTGTCATAGCACAAGGAACCTGTCTTCCGCAACATGGGTACTCTATGCCCCTAATGGTGAGCTGATTAACCTACAAGGTATTTTCCTTGGTCGAACAACTAACAATATTGTTGAATACAATCCAGTCATTGAACTCTTGTCAGAAGCAGTTGCTCTTGGCATTAGGGATTTAGTTGTCAAGTTGGATTCACAGCTCATTGTGTTACAATTAAAAAATCATTACTTTGTGAGAAATCCACAAATATTTCATATGTATCCACGTTTCATATTACTGGAAATAATTTTTCATTTCATCACATATCAACACATTCCACGTAATTTAAATACATTAATAGATGCACTAAAAAAATAATTTTCTTGATAGGAATTTGCATTGCTTATAAAAATTATCATATTATGGACACATAAAAGAAAAAAAAACATATATATATAGATAGCGTCTGTCAGAGTGTTTACATCAAGATATCAAAAAATAAAGTGTTTTGGGATAGTTAGCTTTCAAAGCCTATAAAATGTGTAAAAGAGATAGAAAGGCTACCAGCCTACATGGTGCTCATGATAGCACGAGACTACTTTGATCACTCGGTTTAACAACCAAAGAAATCTTGCAGATACTCCCACTATGTGTCTATTCCAACGCAGAGGAAGCTCATCAATTGTCGTTCGCTTTGGCATTAGACAGCACTAGGACGGAATTGTACTCCCTGTACCGTCGCGTATATAAAGGGAGACCCTCATAGGTTGCAAACATTTGTCTATAGGAAGCCAAGTCTACCATCCTATAAACGTGATACACTGAACACATCATTCTAGGAGTTTTCCTACATGTATGTCAAGTCCTTCGTAAATTTATTTGTTGAGGTGTATTTACAGTTCCCGGTTACTTGGTACTCCTATTGCCTAGAGTCACCTGAGTAGTCATTTCGATCTTTTTTGACTCTCTAAATTTGAAA
The DNA here is from genome assembly GCA_000404065.3 of Pinus taeda. Classification (NCBI taxonomy): domain Eukaryota; kingdom Viridiplantae; phylum Streptophyta; class Pinopsida; order Pinales; family Pinaceae; genus Pinus; species Pinus taeda. Next base: position 50,017 of record APFE031733585.1, read on the forward strand.
ATATCATCGAGAAACTTGTCCTTTCAAGGTTTCTAAACCATTGAAAGCGACTACAGTCACCTTTCCATCCTTCTATTGACTCTTAAAGATGAAAAGTAAAATTTTTTGTTTCTAAAAATAACTGCCACGATAAACATGTTAAACCTAATAAGTTGCTTCTTGGACCAATATTGAGTAATTCCCTCTTAATTTCAAGATTGTTAATTAAGCCCTCAACAAATCGCCTTTCCTTTTCTACTTTTGAGGGGAAGTCATCATGGTTGAACCATTGAGTTCATCTCATAGTTCCCCTTCATTGTCTGATACTGAGGAGTCCTCCCAAGGAGTTCATCCAGAGCTTCCTCAGTCACTTGAAGTTCAAGGTTTTTAACTTGGGATTATTCCAAGTATCCAACCTTTGTCTTCTCATCCACCTCCATGGGATTACTGGTCACCTCCAGAATCTAATCCTGATACCCTTGAGAATCTTATACAGACACTTGAGAGTCCACAGACTCCTAAGAGTCCGTAGAGGCTTGTTATTTATTCGTCAAATCCTTTATTCGATTCTATTGTGATATATCCTTAGCGTCCTTATAGTCCTTATGATCAGTGTGGTATTCCTTTAGAGTTATCTCCTCATACATATCGGGTTCCTCGTCACCAGTTGTTTCCATCTATGGAGGCAAAAGGTGAAATCCCAACCTCTTCTCTGGGTCATTCGAAATTTTTTGCTACCCATACTCCTCATGTCGATGATGGGAAAGGATATGAATTTCCTCCAGAAGACTTTCCTTATATAGGAAGAGTCTCTTCTCTCACTTTCGCTGAAACTAGTGGACCCATGTTTCCACCTGGTTATACAACCTTAGCTCCGTTAGTTTCAAGTACTCATAGTGCCTCGTCATTATATCAAAATCACATTTGATCTTTAAATGATATGCCTACATCCGGTCCGTTCATTCCAAACTCGACCTCTCAAACTTTTGTACAAATTGTTGTCACGTCAGTTCCAGTTCAGCCTACGATTCCACCACAACTTGTCTCGTCGTTTCAACCGACCCTTCCAGTACAACTAACTGTTTTAGGTCAAGTTTCAGTTAGTTCTTCCACCCCTTCGTCAAGTGGGTATAATTTTCCATTGCCTGGGGGGCAAGATCAGAATATGCCTCTTGTGTTAGGTGAAACCAATGTGAGTGGATTATAAACTCACATGGTTCTAGTGATCAATCTTATTATGGTGGTATTCCTAACCTTATTGGTCCGTCTGGGTCAGGTAACATCCAATATTAGTAGCCTTATATGGCTCAGACTCCACTCCAACAGGCTTATGTCCCATATTGTTCGCAAGCCTTGGTTAATCCATTCTACATTCCTCAAGCAGGATCTTATGTCCAGCTTTTTCAATCTGTTATTCATGGTGGATATGGTTAGATTCAATTCGGGAATTATCAATAGCCACATGGTATATCCCAAGGAAATATCTGGCAGCTCTTGCAGTAGCAAGGGAAACCATTGTAGTAGCAAGGGAAAACATTGCAGCAGCAAGGGAAACTGTTACAACAGCAGGGGAAACCTGTGCCGCAGTCTCAGTAGCCTTTGCAGCAACAAACTCTGTTTGTTCAATAGTCTAATCAAGCTTTGTACTCGCAAAGCCAACCTTTGCAACAGCAAGGTCAACCTTTATAGCAACAAAGTGAACCTTTGTAGCAACAAGGTCAACCTTTGTAGCAACAAGCTTTATATGCGTATCAACAAGGCTAGCCTTTGCAAGCCCAAGATCAACCCCTACAGCAGCAGGGTGAATCTCCTTATGTCTAGGGTCAACAGGTTCAACAACCTTATAACCCGTATGCCATGTACAATGCTTATTAGCAGCTTATGGTAGGTCAATATCAAACCTACCCTGGAAAAAGTCCACCTTATGATCAAGGTAATCCTCAGTGGGGACAAAATCAGGTCCCGTGTGGACAAAATTCTCCACTGTGGGAGCAAAATCCTTACCAGCAAGGACGGAACCCGCAGTTTGGATCTCCTCAAAGGTCCTATATGTTGTTTAACATGCAATTTCCTTTTTTGGCTACATTGGAGCTACCCAATGTCTCGAGGATTACGAATGATCTCATTCTTCATTTTCCTTACTAGCCTTCAGATCCAATAAAATTCCAAGCGATTACCCCAAATTCGAAGGAAAGGCTAAGGAGGACCCACAAGCCCATGTTATGACATATTGCCTATGGTGCTCCTCCAATTCATATGTCGATGATTCTATTCATCTTTGCCTCTTTCAGAGAACCCTCACAGGTCTTACTGCAAAATTGTATTTAGAGTTGCCTCGAGGTACCTATGCTGACTTCAACTCTTTGGCCATGGAATTCCTCACCCACTTCCAATTGTTGGTTCGATATCAAATTGGTACTCATTTCCTCATATCCCTTAAGCAAGACACCACGACCCACATTTCTGATCATATCCATGAATGGAGACATCATCATCACCTCATCAAATTTGAGATTGTTGATTAGTTTTTGACTGAATAATTCACGAAATAATCCATTAACAAGATTGCTAAGGATATAGCTATGGGTGGATGTGTTACTGAAGAGCAATTTATCTCCCATGCCTAGTATCTAGACTTAGTCTATTCAAAATTTGGCACATTATATGAAATATTATCTGATGCTCCAAGAGCATCTTCGGTTCTAACAGAATCAAAGTCTCCTAATGTACCACCTATTGATGGTGTGATTGGTTCTATGTCTCAGACTTCCACGAAAGCTTCTTCGAAGTAGAAATATCTTTCAAGCACTGGTTCCAATAATCCTTTGAAAAATTCATCAAGTCCTAGTTAAACCTCTAAGGTACATGTTGTTCAGCCTACCATAGCAAATAAGGCCTCCAAAGGTAAGAAAAAGGGAAAAGGTAAAGCCAAATCTGATGCCCCAAAACAGGATCCACCCAAATCATATCCTGATGATGCTTCTAGGATAAATCCGAAATATCCTACCTCATTTGTGAGGAAGATCATTACACCAAGGATTGTCACTGAAATTATGATGTTAACTGCTTGTTGAAAGGGACTCTGGCTATTTTAAAAGAACATTTTCCATCTCAACAGACACAGTTGGTAGACCAACCATGATCCTCTGCCTCCTCTGGTTCCCAGGTCTTCATGATGCATGGTTCATCACCTATTTTGATTACTACTCGAACAAAGGACTATCAAACCATGCATAAGGAGACGGTGGGGAAGGAATTCACCGATATCCCTTCTACTTCTACTCTGTCCAGTTCTGGTCTGCTCCATATTGAGCCCCCTAACAGTGAGTCCATAATCTGACCACCTCCCAAGGGTGTTCTTCAGAAATCATCTTATAATTTGAATGCTAGGGCTGCAAAACACTACAATATTGTTGAGGATTTAGCTCAAGCACCTTCGACGATGTTTGCATTGGAGGTTCTTCAAACCTATCCAACGCTGCGGAAGTCACTGTTGTCTGCTATAGGTGTTATTGATCCTGTCGATTCAAGTTTGATTACCTTTTATATTGAAAACAATATTCCTCATCTTCCTCATCAGATTTCTTTTCTGATAGAGGTTCTTATCAAAGGAAAGACGATCCATCAGACTGTTATTGATGAAGGTGCTTCTACCTACATCATGTTTATTTCATGTTGAAATGCGATTGTCTTTGCTTCTCTTAACCAGTCCCTGAACACTTTGGAGGCCTTTGATGGCAGAGGCTCACGTCCGTATGATATTCTCATGAATTTTCCGATTACATTGGAAGGAACAATCATTGAGTTAGAGGTAGAAGTTTTAGATGTGAATCTCAACTACAACCTTCTTCTCGAGTGAAGCTGGACCCACACTATGTTTTGTGTGGTTTCTTCTTTGTTTTGGGCGCTTCATTTTCCTCATGAAGGAAAAATTGTCACCGTCGATCAACTATCTTTATTCTTTTCTGGTTCATCGAATGCCAATGTTGCTTGCGTGGGAAATGCTGAAATTCATTATGAGAGTGTGGAGGAAGGTCTCTTCAAAGACTCTGCTTTAATGGGTACTTTTACTCTCCCACCTCTGAATGTTAATTAGATCAATATGATCTCAGTTTCTATGGATCCATGGATTATTCCTACATTAGATCAAATTGATTCATTTGACGATTCTATGCTTTTATGTCCATTGGAGCAAAATTATCAAGAAATTTCCTTAGCTTTGATCGTCGCTTCAGAAAGTCACATTGTTTTTAGTATGAATCTAAACACTTATGTACCAACTCCTTGGCTTGGTTCTTGGGATTCTCCAAATCCTTTGAACGAGACATTCCCCACCGAAGAGAGTATTGTTGAGGTCATGTCTCTGGACAAACTCGGAACGGTTTGCATCATCGTTCTTCATTTCTTCCCAGCCTCGATGAGATGCCTTCGTATCTTGAATCATTTATTTATCACTACCTCACATCTTCACTTTAGACACCTATCCTGGTACATGAAGTCATGTTTGAGGGTAATGTGGGAAACATTACTACATCCCTACCCATTGACATTTCAGTCCATCCTAAAATCGTCAGGATCTTTCAACTAGGGCCACTTTTTCTTTATCGTGAGATCAAGTTTTTCTTGCCTCCTCTCACAAGATTTTTTCACCGGGTATCTACCATTTGCCCATTATCGCAATGGGTTTTTCATCTTATGCATCATAACCCACACTCGCCAAAGAGGCATGGGGGCATATCCTTTTATATGTTTTACTCTCTTATTTGGCCAAATTGATGCTTACACGTCATGTCAATGGTGAAACTTTGGTTTATTCTTTGTTGATTGATTACCCAAGTCTAGAAATGGACTCCATATGAAGAAGTATTATGTGTGAAATTCATGTAATGACTTTTTTACATTAGTGTGTTAATTCATTAGTGTGGGTTTTTTAGTTTTGGTGTGTTTTTTTGCTTTGCAGACATGTGTTTTTCTTCTTACACTATGTTACACTCGGTTTGAAGATGTCGTCAAGACATTACATTAGTTTTGCTGATGGTGCTTGTCGTAGCACAAGGAATTTGTCTTTCGCAGCATGGGTACTCTATTCCCCTAATGGTGAGCTGATTAACCTACAAGGTATTTGCCTTAGTCGAACAACTAACAATATTGTTGAATACAATCGAGTCATTGAACTCTTGTCAAAAGCAGTTGCTCTTGGCATTAGGGATTTAGTTGTCAAGTTGGATTCATAGCTCGTTGTGTTACAATTAAAAAAACATTACTTTGTGAGAAATCCACAAATATTGCGTATGTATCGACGTTTCAAATTACTGGAAAGAAATTTTCATTTCATCACATATCAACACATTCCACGTAATTTAAATACATTAATAGATGCACTAGAAAAAAAACATATCATATTATGGACACATAAATAGAAAAAAACATATATATATAGCGTTTGTCAAAATGTTTACATCAAGATATGAAAAAATAAAGTGTTTTGGGATAGTTATCTTTCAAAGCCTACAAAATGTGTAAAAGAAATAGAAAGGCTACTAGCCAACATGGTGCTCATGATAGCACGAGACTACTCTGATCACTTGACCTAACAACCAAAGAAATATTGTAGATACTCCCACTATGTGTCTCTTCTAACGCAGTAGAAGGTCATCAATAGTGGCATACTCTGGGACTCCTTGAGTTAGCGCCTCCAGGTTGTGCTCCATCTCATCTAAGGGGTCCGCCCCTTCTTCGTAGTCTGCGCCCACTATTTGATGAGAAACTCGTCGTGGTATTGGCCACATGCCAGGGGGTCTCTCTGGTCCCACATCTACGCATTTATCACAACTTAAGTCTCAGTTTACACTTTTAGAAAAAATCATAACACTTGAAAAAAATCCAAAAATAAAGCTTTTCCCTGCATCGGTCCACTATTCTGCTGGTGGCAGAGGTAGATCTGGATCCCACCTGAAATTCATGCTAGCATAAGCATAGTTATTTGCCAAAAGTAGTTGGTGTTCTAGCCAAGCAAAAAATTGTGGTGGGTAATGCATATGTTGACCCGTTCCTCCTCGAGGCATGAGTTGACTCCATCTCACTAGTCTCGAATCTTGGGGGGCAAGATTTGGTACCTTTGCCCATTGATACTAGAATAAGGGCACTCGCTCTAAAAAGAAGTTCACCAATATCAATTTGAACCTAAATTGCGTCAGGTGTCCATGCTTCCCCTTGGTCAGTTGCCTTTTCATTTTTTTCAGAAGGCCTCCACACTAGTTAAATATGGTGGGAGTCAAACACGCAATAGCATACTAGAGCTGAGAATTTGAAGCCTCATGCAGGGCTTGTGTGCTGGATATACGCGCCATAGTGAACAATATCGTTCTCAAGATGAGGTTTTTGGTGATTGTTGTTATCTTCACCTTCCCTCCATTGGTCATTTCAGCACCTAGACAATTCCTCTGGGCTAGATTTCTCGTACTTCACCCCCTAGGCGATATCCAAATAGTTTCATCGCCTCCCCTCATCGGGACAATCCCATCATAAAGTAGATATCCATCTCCTGAAGTTCTAGTTCTTGGCCTTTTATGATGAAGATATCTCAACCTACATCTCAAAGACTAATCAAATAGGGTAGCAATTCCATTTGAGCCCTTAACCCCGTGGTCCTGAAGAACTTTAGCAACCCATAATTCCTTAGAGCATTTATGCATTCAGGATTATAAGTTGCTTTATGGTCTTCAGCCTCATGGCCTCTTTATTTCCATTCTAGAACCATGATCTCCTACAAAACATCATTTAACACCAATCAATGATTTTTTCATGGATTAAAATCATAAATTTTTGCTTGAAAAGAGGGTTTCCTTCCAAAAATCCACCTTGGGGCCATCGTGCCTAGTTTTACAAAGAGAGAAATGTCATTGGAAGAGCCTTTGGGCTTGAGCACGATGATCGCGGGTCCGATGACCATACTCAGGATGATCATCGGTATCCTAAAAATTAAAAATCCTCCCTTATAGCATAAAAATTATCATTTAAAATGCATAAAAGGTGATAAAATGCAAGAGCAAGGATGGCATCTTACTTGTTGCAGACGTTTTGTGAAATGGCACCCTGGATCTCCCGTACCAGCCACTTCAAAATTGAGAAAATTAGGGCACAAATTCACTTTCAGAGCTTACTATCGTAAAATGATAAAAAATATATTTACCTTTTGTTATTTATAAGTTTTGCAAGTCATTTTTGACAATATTTTAATGTTTTTTCTTGATACCAGTGATGGTTGTGTTTATTTGTGCAGTTAAAGGTACCTTTGAATGAACAATGATCATTATTGACTGATTATTGTGAGTTTTATTTTATCTCTTTTTCAGAATCATTAAATAAATGAAAAAGGAACCCCCCTTGGATTCATCTTTGAACTCTTTTCTGACTCTCAAAAACTAAAAAGATTGCCAAGTACTTGTCGTTTTGAACTCGTTAAAGTAAATGAATTGACATCACCATAGTATATTTTTACCCCTTTTTTGGATTGAGATTGACTATTTACACAAAAGGTACACCTTGATCGACATTTTCAAGAGGTTCTCTTAGATATTGTTTTCTACCTTTTAAGATTTGGGAGAAAAATTATGAAAAGGGACATGATGTAGTTTTCTTTTTTGTCTCTTTTTCAAACTCTGTAAATGTGAAAAAGATATTTAGTTATTCTTACGTTGAACTCATTAAAACTTTATGAGGAAAGACTCGTCACCATGATGAGACTGAGCTTCTCCTTCCTAGGGCTCGTAAAAATTACTAGGATGGATTCATTCGAAGAGTGAACTTACATGAAAAGTATATTCTATCCCCTTCAAACTTGTGATAAAAATAATTGGGGTACTCACTCGAAATAGAGGGGAAAATGAAGATGAAAAATATTTTGTATAGGCAGCATGTCACTCTTGAACATGACACTCTTCCTCTCTCGTGTCGTGTTTGAGATATCATCACTCAGCCACTTATCCTCTCAGATTTGGGTGATCCATTTTTTTTCTCATTTGACTATTCCATATTTTCATCATGACATTTAGTCCTATTTCGAGTCAGATGCTGCCAGACTCTGGATTCATGTCGCCAGTGTTCAAGAGAAGTTGAATATGCAGTTATCTACCTATACATTGTTTGAGTCCCTATTACAGTCTTGAAAATTATTCCACTTTATTCTTTGTTTCGTGTCAATGATGGGGGATTCATAATTTCCCTCCTTCGATGGGTCGCTTCCTGTCGACTTCAGCTTATTATCCAGGAAGATGACTTGTAAAATCTCTTTCAGTACCTTAGAGCTTGCATGCCTTAATGGAAATTTGTTCGCATCTGACAATAGGTCTTCATTATTTTCTTTCAATTAGGTGATTCCATAAGTGTTCGAATTCAACTTCATTATCACATTCACGGATAGTATTGTTGTACCTTGAGGTCCATTGTCATTATTGGTGGTTCCTCTCGTACCTGTTAACAATCTACATCATTGGCAATAATTAGGTGGTGCTATAGCATGTTCGAATTCAACACATTCATTCGCATGTTAGAATCCGTACTTTGATCAGGTCGAGATGGAGCGCAAGACCCTGGGTATTGTCTAATATGAATCAAGCTGCGTGGAGTTATATGTTGTTCATGATTGTACACATGTTTCTACTATATGGATGGATGTGACCATACCATGGGACTTTATATTTATGATGATCCTCATTATCTGGATGGCTGCACCCATACCATGGATCTTTCCATATAGTCTTCATCATCCAGATGGCTGCATCCATGTCGTAGATTCATGTCTTGATCTCAGATATGTATATGTATATGCATCCTTGATTTGCAGGTCTCCTGACAGTGTGTGTCCTTGTCCTTGTAAGTGCTTGTAACACATCTTAGTCATCACTCCTCATTCTGCCTTCATGCTTTAAGGGGCATCTATTACACAATATTTTATCACGCCTCCTGCAATTCCCTATGACATACCTCGAAGTGCTTGAAACATGACCATTATATAGTATACTCATCCATGTATACAACATAGATTCCTCCTAAGACTTTGATTGGAAAATGTCTTGAGGTTTCCTTGAAGAAATAGCTCTTAAAACCCTAAAATAAGGATCATCTCTCTTATAAGGCTTAAAATAATGATGGTCTCCTATTGCACTATACTTGACCAACGATGGCATCACTATGTTCCCTTGCATACCCGCGATGATTCAAAAAAGGTAATTTTCCCAAAGAGGATGAGAAGCTTTGTGATCTAGAAGCTTCAAGAGTGGCGAGCTAGAGGTTGTTTCACATAGATGAGGCTAAATCCTCTCAACTTAGCCTCTTTTTCTTATCCCTATGAGCTACCTCCTTAAGATGAGGGCCTAATCATATCTTTGGAGAAGTCCTAACTCCCTTTCCTAGCCTAAAATGCATCCTCTCCCATTCCCAAATGGCTGGTCTACATGCATTTGCACTCTTATGCTAAGCTTGTGCCTAGAGGCTATTGATTAGACTTGGAGAAGGAGTGCTTGGAGAGTTCTTGGCTTGGACTTTGATTACCACTCAAGGAGAGCCTTTCAACATCAAGGCTTTGGTTGTAAGTTTCTCTTTATTTATTAATAGTATACAATTGTTGGTTCATCTTCCCAAAATATCTATGTTCATGTATTATTTAGCGTGACATTCCTTGATCAGTTAAGTAGGTTTTTATTGGATTTTCTATTGGTTTTGGCATGCTTTGTTATCTCTTGATCACCTGTGCAGGTACATAAACATTGAGAGAAGTAGGAACAAGTCTGTGACACAAGCGATTCGAGAAAGGAAATCAGAATAACATCACAATGAGGTAGGCCATCTCCTTCATTCTTATTTTCAATTATAACCTAGGAAGATGTCTAGTTGATTGTTACTTCAGTTGCTAGACCCACTCATTGGGCTAGAGTGATCATCTCTGTTTGAAAATAGCATTAACCTTGTCAACAATACTGGATTCCTTCAACTTAGGTGAACCAATATTATCAACAACCACATGATGAATCCAAAGGCTCGACTTCTAATTCTTGGAAAACAACACGTTTATCACATGGCCCTTTAATGTTGGAATTACGGACATGATAAACTCTTCTAACTTCTCAGCGAAGCCACTAAGCATGGATGCTCTACATCTCATAAAAAAATTGTAATCTTCCTTAACATGGTTCTTTGAAACGGCTTGACAAAACATTTTCCAAAATTTGAGATCGAAACAAGATTGCAGATATTGATCTAGATGTGGAATATTAGCTCATTATATATGGAGTTTTATGCTTGCATTTAGGGCCACAAGTTCTTGAACACTTGCAAGTTTCAACAACTACCTGATCATCTAATCAACACAACGACAATGACTTAATCCTTGAATGAGAACAATGGCTCTCTGTCTGGTCCGTAATTGAGCCTATGAAGGTCTTTTTGAGAATTAATCCAGGCAACACTTATAGGTGCCTTCCTTGCTAATTTGATTATGTTATCTTGATTTCCTCTCATAGTAGGTTCTGAAATCTAATGCTATGATGATCTATTGCTACACAAGAATGGGTCAAGATGGATCCATCAAGGCTCATACAGAATGAAAACATTATGATCCTAAACTCGCAAAAACTTGAAATGTGGCATGAAATTTTTAAGCAACGAGATTGAAATGACGATTTGTGAGTTATAGATTGTTGGAGGCATCACATTGTTTCTATTAATCCCCAACACCAAGAGGGTGTTATCATTATATTCGTTTATGGAGGAGACAAGCATCATTGACATCAATACATGAGTTTTACGTTGGCTCAGAAAGATTCAATAAGCAAGTCATCCTTCACTTTCATGATGGTATCGGTCATCAATTAACATGCCCGTAGTAGGTAATGAAGGAAGGTGCCACCAGTCTCTTCAAAGGCACAATAGAAATGTCTTGATCTGGTACTATTTGATGGTAAGGAATCCACAACACATAGATAAAACTACTCTCACTCAATCCACTCTCCTACATAGGATTTAGAAATTTACTATTTGCCATCTTCCTAGCCCTCCCAAAAGGGGTTTAAGCCAAAATTAGCTCTAATACAAATATAAAAATATGAGGAGTAGACATAAGACACAAATTATTTCTCAAAAATATTCATTTATTTTCACTACAAAGCCAAATTACAAGCCACATAAATAGTTCTCATGAGGTCCAACAGGTTCCAAATAAGGAGAATATTGTCGAGGAAATCTCTTAACAAAACACCAACACCAACAACCCAATCCTACCTATATACTAAAGTAAGAATTATTCCAAGTGGTCCAACAAACAATAGTTTTCATGTACCCTATTTATATATCTCCTACTACATATCTATCAAATTTCATCATTTCAATTCTCTTGAAACATGGAGCATGTTGGAGGGAGTCCATCTAACAATAATTTGTTGATACCCTCCCTCTATGTCTCTTATCACATGATGTGATGAGTGTTAGACTGCATGATGTATTGATCATTGTAGTTAGTTATAATTTTACCATACATGACTTCATGGATCATATGGGACTTACCCTTACTCTATCCAGAGAGCCCCAAAGTAATATTTCAAAACAGAAGACAATTTAGTCAATTTGCATGATTGGTAAAATAATGTACATAATTAATAACACCAATCTAAATGAAAGTGTTGGTTTTTTAAGTAGAAACTCCTGATATTGCTCAACGTTAATTTGTGCCCTTTGAATTTTCGATGTAAATTAGGTGACTACTGTAGTTTTTAACCCCGTATAGAAATTACATGCATATGAATTCTAAATCACAGGAAAAAACAAAAATGCGAGAGCATAACACATAAAACACATATACATAGAGATTTCTCACTGGATTCGAAAACCGGGACTACCAGCTTGATTTTTCATTATGTTCCTTTCAATGTTACAATACATATTTATACATGCCAAAGCATCCAATACCATGGACTGAAAACCATCGCGTCCACAGGGGGCCACAGGAGAGCTTAGTCATTTTTCCAGCCCTGAAACACCCATTGTTTCTCTACACCAAGAGAACTTCCTAGAGCTAACAAATTTTGTCAATGCATCTGCAGTATTCTTCAAAGTGTCCACCTTTACCAGCAACACCTTTTTGTCTTCTATCATATCCCTCACAAAGTGATACTGAACATCAATGGGCTTTGTCTTTGAATGATAAGCAGGGTTCTTTGCCAAGAAAATTGCACTTTGGCTGTCACAGTCTATCCTTATAGCTCCCTGTACTAACCCCATACTTGAACACAATCTCTGCAACCAAATTCCTTGCTTGCATGAGTGGCTACCATGTATCCTGCCTCTGTAGTTGATAGTGCCACTACAGATTGTTTCTTACTCATCCAACTGACTGCACCTCCAAATAGGTTAAACACATACCCACTTGTAGATCTTCTCTGATCCAGATCTCCAGCCCAGTCTGCATCAACAAAGCCATGGATATCCAACACTCTGTCCAATCCTGGTCTTCCTTGGTAGCCAAACCATAATCACTAGTGCCACGCAAATACCTGAAAACCCGCTTCACTGCTGCCCAGTGCTCCTTCCCTGGTTTTGACATAAACCTGCTCAATACTCCCACTACATGTGCAATGTCTGGTCTAGTAACAGACGCATGCTACATCAAGCTACCCACTGCACTTGCATATGGAACACTGGGAACAGTCCTCTTCCTCTCTTGTGTTTTGGGACCACTGTCAGCAGATAAACCTCACACTTACAGAATAGGAACCTTCACGGTTTGTACATCCTGCATATTAAACCCTGCAATATTGTCTCGACATAACTTCCTCTGGTTATATACCCAGAGCTTCCTCTTTGCCCGATATCTTTTAATTTCCATGCCCAAAATATAGTTTGCAGCACCAAGATCTTTCATGTCGAATTTGGAGGACAATTGGGTCTTCAAAATCCTGGATAATTTCTTTGTCATTTCCAACCAACAACATATCATCCACATACAAGACCAGATAAATAACACGGTCACCAATTAATTTAAAATACACACAATGATCTGCTTTGCTTCTAGTGAAGCCAAGTCCCCGTATAAATGTATCAAATTTTCGATACCACATCCTTGGTGACTGTTTTAACCCATACAGAGACTTCTTTAATTGCATACTAGTTCTTTCTTACCCTTCACCGCAAAGCCTTCAGGTTGCTTCATGTATATTTCCTCTTCCAAATCACCATGAAGAAATGTTGTCTTCACATCCATCTATTCTACCTCAAAATCAAAAGCAGCAGCAACAGATAAAAGTAATCTAATAGAAGTTACCTTGGCAACAGGAGAAAAAATATCACCAAAATCAATTCCCGCACCTGGGAATAACCTTTTGCTACCAACTGAGATTTGTATTTCTCCACCTTCCCTTCTGCATTTGTCTTCTTCTTGAACACCCATTTGCTGCCAATGGGTTTCCTTCCAGCCGACAACTCCACCAGATCCCAAGCCTCATTTTTTGTGCAAAGATTCCATTTCATCAACCATGGCCTCTTTCCAGAGTTTTCCATCCTCTGAATCCACTGCTTCCTTCACAGTTCTGGGATCATCATCAGTAACAGACAAAGCAAAGTTTGAACAGAAAGCAGATGGACTATACCCTTCTGGCTGCCTTCTTTCTCGAGCTGATCTTCTCACAGTCGGAGTTTGTGGCTCTTCATCTTCTGATTCCTCCTCTGCTACAGAGTCTGATTCTTCCTCCTTTAGTTCAAACTCTATCTTCACAGGTTCCTTTGGTGGACTTCATGTTTAATAACATCTTTCACCTCTCTGAACACCACATCTCGACTGTACACAACCTTCCTTGTTACTGGGTTCCAAAGCTTATAACCCTTTAAACCATCCTTATACCCAATAAAGATGCACTTTTCAAATTTACTATCCAACTTGGTTCGTTTCTCCTTTGGAACATGTACATATGAATCACATCCAAATACCCTCAGATGTGAGAGAGAGGGTTTCTTACCATTCCATACCTCTTGTGGAGTCTTATCCTCTAATGCTGATGAAGGTGATATATTGACCAGGTAACAGGAGGTTTCCACTCCCTCTACCCAGAATTCCTGACCTAACCTAGCACCACTGAGCGTGCTTCTTGCCCTTTCCATCAACGTCTTGTTCATTCTTTCTGCAACTCCATTTTTCTGAGGTGTATATGGAGTAGTCTTCTGCCATGCTATACCACACTTCATACATAATTCTTCAAATTCTTTACTGCAAAACTCTCCACTGTTATCTATCATCAGCACCTTTATCTTCTTCTCTGTCTGGTTTTCCACCAGAGCCTTACATTCTTTAAACCTGTCAAAGACTTCAAATTTCTTCTTAAGGAAATATATCCATGTATTCCTTGAGAAGTCATCTATAATTGTTACATAGTACACAGAGTTACTCAGTGATGGAATCTTCACAGGTCCAAACACATCACTGTGCACAAGCTCTAATATCTGTTTTGTCCTCTTACCACCAGAGGGGAAACTCACTCGATTCTGCTTCTCATATACACAATTTTCACAGAAATCAAAATCTAGAGAGCTATTGCTCATACCTTCTACCATACCTTTACCATGAAGTATTTGAAGGACCTTCTCTCCAATATGTCCAAGCCTTTGATGCCACAACATGCTCTTCTCTCCAGAGACCACTAGATTTTCTGCTCCATTTTTAGGAACCACAGAATGTTGCACCCATCAACAACAGTGCTACCTTGCAGCTTGTACAGAGTTCCAATTCAAACTCCCCGCATCAATACCAGTGCCCCCCAAACCATCTTGCAGGTATCCTTCTCAAACATTGTCTTTACACCTGCGTCATCCAGCTTGTTTACAGAAATCATATTTCTGGCTAATGCAGGAATATTCAGAACACCTGGAAGTGTTCTAACCCTTCCACCTTGCAACTTCAACTTTTCTTTTCCACCACCAACAATTCTAGCCTTCCTATCATCCCCTAAGAAGACATCAACACCATCGTATTTCTCATACTCGCAAAACCACTCTCTATGGGGAGTGAAGTGAAAGGATGCACCTGAGTCAATCAACCATGCCTCATGATCTACATGTGTACTTGAAGAAGCCAGATGCACATCCCCACCTTCATCTAAGGTGGTTTTCGCCTCTGCAGATGGAGCATCATCAAATCCCTTTCATTTTTCAGGAGCTTTAGATTTACATTCCCTTTTGTAGTGCCCTTCCTTTTCATATTTCCAGCACACCAGCTTTACAAGTTTTCTTGGAGATTTATATCTCCATCTAAATTTAGATCTCCCACTTGATGACTTATTTTTGTTTCTGTTCTGGGACTACCCTCATAGAGATAAGGCATCATCATTCTGGCTCTCCATATTTTTTTGTCTCATCTCCTCCATCAACAAGGATGAGACTATTTCATCAAACTGCAAGATAGTTGCATTGCTACCTATTGCAATAACTAGACTATCCCACGAATTTGGTGGAGAACACAACAAACTCATGCACTTATCTTGATCTAAAATTTTGATATCAACAGACGATAACTGACTTACCACAATATTAAATGCATTCAGATTCTCTATCACCAAGTCTCCATATTTCATCCTCAGTATACAGATTTTTTTGTAGGAACAGTTTATTCACCAGAGACTTAGATTGGTACAAAGTCCCTAACTTGTCCCACAAAGCCTTCACCGTAGCTTCCCATGATACATTCAACAATACTAAATCTGAGACACATAATCGTATTGTGCTCTTTGTCTTCCGATCCAACTTCTTCCATTCTTCATCAGACACTCCCGTTGGTTTAGTACCTGGATCTACCACGATCCATTGATCTTTATCCACCAACAAATCCTCCATCTTGAGTTTCTACAACTCAAAACTTTGACCATTAAATTTCTTGATATGTATCCTTCCACTACTCGCCATCGTCTTTCACCACTAGAATCGATCTCATAGATCTCCCACTGAATAGGGTCTACCACAGGCCCAAGTGAAACCCCTCAGCAACAAAGGTGTCCCCTTGAAGCCAAAATAGCTATGATACTAAATGTAGGTTTAACCCCGTATATAAATTACTTGCATGCGAATTCTAAAACATGTAAAATAAACAATGCAAGAGCATAACACATAAAACACATATACACAGAGATTTTCCCCTGGATCCCAAAACTGAGACTACCAGCGTGATTTTTCATTATGTTCCTTTCAATGTTACAATACATATTTATACATATTGAAGCATCCAATACCATGGAATGAAAACCATCACATCCAAAACCATGAACCGAAAATCATCACGTCCAAAAACATGTGTGAAAATCATGCACAAAACCATAGGTAGGTCTGCCCAACCTAATATAGGGTCCAAAAACAAAATTTTCTGGGGCGTTGCCCTGGACCCCATAGAGTGGGGTTACCTGTACCCCTCAAACCCCCTGTGACTCCCCCCACTACGCAATCGGCGCAACAAAGGGGGGGGCTTGGCTCCCCTTCTAACACCCCGGGTTAACTACATGGGCTAGTCATGGAAAGAATATAACACAACCCAACACACTGCTTCTTCATAACATTCTGGTTCACCATAATCAGTGAACAATACATAATATAATAAAGGAAAGTATCATTTAGGGGGTCTACTTATCTTGGTAGATATTCTAACACCACTTTCAGGTGTTTGAGGTGCTTTTTGTTGTTTTGGTTGTTTTATTTGTTGTGGTTGTTGATCATTATGATTTTTCAGGCACCTTCACTTTCTATGTGATCCTATCAAACATTGTGTATTCTCTTTTTTCTTTTTCCTGTTTCTTTTCCAACATCTAATCCTTATACAACACATTTTCATTGAATATGACATCTCTACTCCTATTGATTTTATGTTTTTCATAATCATAAAAGTGATAACCAAAATCATTAACACCATATCCAATAGGTACATTTCTTTGAATTTGCCTCAAGCTTTGTTCTATTTTCTTTATTAATACATTTCTTTGAATTTGCCTCAAGCTTTGTTCTATTTTCTTTATTAATGTGGAAAAAGGCTTCACAACCAAAAGTCTTTAAAAATGAGTAGTTTACATTTTTACCTATCCATGCCTCCTCTCGAATACCACCATCCAAGGAACTTAAAGGCCCTCTGTTTATTAGATAAACAATAGTATCTACAACATCTACCCAAAGTTGTAAAGGAAATCCTGCATGAAATCTCATGCAACATGCACACTCCATCATTGTCCTATTCATCCTTTCTGACACACCATTTTCTTGTGGTGTTCCTAGAATTATCTTCTCTGTGTGAATTCCATTCTCTGAACAATACCTATCAAACTATTTGCTACAATATTCACCTCCATTGTCTAATCTGAGACACTTCAACCTTTTACCTGTCTCATTTTCAACCAAAGCTTTCCATTTCTTGAAAGTATCAAATACATTAGATTTATTTCGATTATAGTAAATCCAGGTTTTTTTGGTTGCAACATCAATAAAAGTAACATAATAACGAAAGCCACCGAGAGCTGATACTTGAGCAGGTCCCCATACATCTGTATGCACAAGCTCTAATTTTTCACTCTTCTTTTCTTTCCCAACTCTAATGAATCTGACTCTCTTATGTTTTCCATAAACACAATTCTCACATAATTTTAAATCAGCATGCTTCAAACCTGGCAACAAATTTCTGGAGTGAAGAATATGCATCCCCTTCTCACTGATGTGCCCAAGCCTATGATGCCACAATGTCATATCTTCTCCTGTAGAGGTTAAAGAATTAGGATAATTAGAAATATCATTGCATGAATACAATGTACCAACCTTTTCTCCTTTTGTTATTACCAGGGCTCCTTTGGAGACCTTCCAGGTTTTATCTGTAAAAGTAGTTACATAGCCTCCACCTCCCAACTACCCTATTGAAATTAGATTTTTCTTCAGATTTGAAACATGCCTTACCTCCTTCAACAACCATTGATTTCCATTATTTTGTTTCATGAAAACTATACCCATTTCAATGATTTTACAAGGTTTATCATCATCCAATCAAACCTGTCCAAAATCTCCTTGTCATGAAATTTTTTCCTATCAGGTGTGGCATGGAATGAGGCCCCTGAATCTACCACCCATGCATCAATAATATTTTCTAATGAAAGAATCAAATCATTTATATTTGGAACCAAATCAGTTTGTATGGTATCAATGGCTTTTCTCTCATAAACAAATTATCACTTGGGCAATTTTTACGGAAGAATTGACATCACATTATAAAGATACAAAAAGCAACACTTTTTCTAGCCAATTGATAAGTCTCAAACAAAAGGGTTCAATAATGGAGCACATTGAGGAGTTCCAAAAATTGAACATAAGGGTAAAAAATATTCCAAGAGGAGCATAGGATTGATGTGTTCATAGGGACTTTAAAGGATAATATCCAACATGATGTTCGCCTTTGGGAACCTGATTCATTAGAGAAGGCATTCAAGTTGGCAAGAAAAATGGAAAGCAAAATTATGGCAACTAGG
>APFE031733585.1:76805-108616 GCA_000404065.3 Pinus taeda
TAAGGTTCAAGCAGTGGAACATCACATCAAACATCAACAACAAGTCCTCCAACTCTTAAAGGATAACCTCGTGTTGGCACATAATAGAATGAAACAACAGGCAGATCAACATCGCAGTGAAAGAAGTTTTGATGTAGCTGATTTGGTATTCCTACGGCTACAACCATATAAGCAAATGTCCCTCAAGCAAGCTAAGAAGGATCATAAATTATCACCAAAGTATTATGGTCCGTACAAGGTGTTGCAAAAGATTGGTACTATGGCATACAAATTGGAGTTTCCTGCAGCTTCTCGATTGCACCCAATTTTCCATGTTTCATGTTTAAAGAAGGTTATAGGCGACAAGCTCCCAGTTCAAACAATATTTCCAGAACTTAATGAGGAAGGAAAAATTATATTGGAACTAGGAGTGGTCACAGAAACAAGAACTCGACAGCTACGAAATCGATCAATTTTGGAGTATCTTATCGAGTGGAAGAACTTATCTGTTGAAGATTCCACATGGGAGGATGAGAATTTTATACAGAAGCATCCATAACTACTCAAGCGTTGAGGACGATGCTTTTTTGAAGGAGAGGGGCATGTTGGGTCCCTATAATACTAGTGATTACCCCATTACTATTGTAGTTGTATCCCTTATTAATATTGTTGTGCCCCTATTGTCCCCATATTGTTATTACTGTGCCCCATAGAATCCCTCTATTGTTATTTTTTGGGCTTTATATTATTATTGTTAGGTCGGTTGGGTTATATTGTGATTCCTTAGACTCCTATATATAGAAAGGAGGTTTTTTCATTTGAATCATCCAAGAATTATTCATTTATGTAATGTAAAGGAGGTTGCCCCCTCGAAATGGTTGAATTCTAAGGCATTGATCTATCTTTTCTATCTTTTTTTGAGTTGGTTTCATAACACTTTCATACAATTTTTAAACTGAAAATAGAGGAAAATACATATATATAGAAATAAAAATCTAATTCAATGCAATACCACCCTCTTCCCTTTAACACCAGAGATCTCCTTTGAACTGTGCTCCTTGCTCCTCCAACTCTCATCAAAACCCTCTGCAACACTATTCATAAGTTTAACACTCGGGCCGTTTGCAAAACTTTCACACACACCACTCCACACTCTTCAAATCACACATAATACTATATTCCCCCAATTGTCTCTTCTGTAATTACATGTTTTGTTCCCCTAAGAATTAAATCTCTGTTAGTCTGTACTCCCAAGAGTTTCTTCCATTCTTATTAATTGTTCATAGAGCTTGAAATGTATTTCAACATGAATTCTCTAAACTATGATCAAACCTCCAGTCCCCAAGGCTCTATACTTCATTTCATTCATGAAGTATGCACAGGGGATCAGAGGTAGCTTATTTCAACTCAAGATAGACCCAACGCTCTTCTCTAAATATCATTGTCCTCATCGCACTTGACTCATCGATCTTGACAATTTCTATTTATTCCAGCAACCAACTCTTCTACACACATTTACTCTTAACTGTCGACTCATTCATTCTTCAAATACCCCTATGCTGTAATCTCAGAGCCCCACATCTTGTAACTTTATTAAGGTAACTTTGTTCCAAGATATTACGAGATCATGAGATTTAGAGTCTGGCCTTTATCCCCTTTTGCTTTGCCTCTTATTGTTTTTCCACCATAGAATCGGGTGCTATGACCGACGACATAACACTTAGGTGCTAAGCTCTTTAAGATCTTGCCAGGGGCCTATCTCCTTGTGTTCTTTCCCTATGCCCTTGGTTCTTTAGGATCCATGACCAATTGCCAACAACATTGGAAGTTCCTTGGTATCAAAACTTTTACAAAATGAAATTATAGAGGAGTTACGAAATCTTCGACCTTCAAAATTTGCTTCCAGGGTGACATCATGTTCTTGTCATCAACCCCACGTGGTGTCTCCTTAGTGCTGAAATGTGCCACTAGGATTTTCCCCATTAGACCACTCAATAATGCTGAATCTGACAACCACATGTCCTTCGTACGACCATGTCATGTTGATGTCATCTGCCACTATCAACTCCTAATGGCCAATCAATTGCTTCCATGTGTCCTGTCCGAGGAGAGAGGAAGAGTCCTTGGTTCTTTTGGCTCCACGACCAAATGCAAACAACATTAAAAGCTCCTTGGTTTCAGAAATTGCTCAAAGTGAAATTATAGAGGAGTTACGAGATTCCGAAGTTCCAAGGTTCCAACCCTTTAGGTTCCTGATATTTTGACCTTTAGACATCTTGATATTCCTATCATTCAAGGTCTTGATATTCTGACCCTCCGAGGTCCCGATATTTTGACCTTCTGAAGCTCCGAGATTCAACCTACTTCCATGGTTTCAAGGTTACGAAATTTGGGCTGCTCCTAAGGACTCGTTGTAGTGGCTACAACTACTCTTCAAAATTTTGCCTTATCTTCATTTTGGAGCCTCCCTGCCAATCATCCTTAGCAACACGTCTTGCACTGTCAGGTACATAAGCTTCATTTGTTTTTCAATGTCTTGCACTGTTAGGTACATAAGCTTCATTTTTTTTTCAGTGTCTTGCTAGCCCATGCATGTCAGTTTTCTTCACTCCCTTCACAGGTTTCCATTCCGGACTTAAGCTAATTGGGTTGAGAAGCTCCCTCAGAAAATTGTGCAATTTTGGAGGGGAACGATCCTTCCCTCAAGAAATTGCATAAATCTACTGGGCAACCTGCTGAGCTCCAAAATTGCGCAGAATAGTCAGACAAGCTTCCTTGAGAAAACTACGCAATATAGCCCAGAATTGCAGCTTAGCCGAGAAATTATGCAGTTCTTGGTAGTAGTCACCTGTTGACCCCATAAATTATGCAATCCCTTTGGGACAACCAACCCAGCTCATCTCAGAAAATGCGCAAATCCCTCTCTCAGTCTTGCAGGTTTTTGCATGTGCCTTTAGGTTGATTGGTTCCCTCCGGGACCCAACAAACCTGATTTGCATGGATGGGTTTCTTTTCCTGAAATAAAAAAGGAAACATGCAAAAGGCATCCCTAGATATAGGGATCTATTTTTAGCAGCTGGAGGTTACATGCAAAGATCATTTTAGAAATGTCTTTCCAAGTGTCGCTTTTTCCTAGATTTGTGGCATGTGTGTCATAACCTTGATCTTATAAAAAATTATGAACTGGACGTAGCAAAGCTCATTTCTCACATCGATCTTACAACTATGACATCCTACATCGCATCCAGGAGTCTTCGACACTTTCAGCTTAGCTGTTTCAAGGTAAGTATGCTTTTCATGTCTTGTGTTGCGTTTCTGTCACTTTTTGTGTTTCACTTCGTGTAAGTGATATCTGCTTGATTTCAATGAATGCTTGCTGTTGTTTTAATGTATGTTAGCTTGTAGAATCATAATTTCAATTTTTATTTGCATCTCACTACTGTCACATGCATGACACTATTTTTTCACTAACGGTCGCCGTTGCAGCGAGATTCACACACATGCATGCTTTATCATTTTATGAATCCTGCAATTATTGTTTGCATGCACGATCATTCACTCTTGTTTACACTCAATCTCACCATGCATTCAGACTTCCCATGTTTTCAGTTGCTCGTCTGCAGGTCTGGGTTGCCTTGGCTTGAACCTTGCCTTACCCAGCTAGCATTGCACATTTCTAGAAGTGAAGGATCTTCCTTCCCTCCAAAAATTGCACAAGTCTCTCCCAACACTAACCTCCATAGTTGCATTGCGCAATCCTGGGAGGCAGTGCCTTGTTGGCCCTAGAAATTGCACAATGCAGTTTGCTGGTTTTGCATGTCACTGTTGACTGAAATTATGCATTGCGCAGGTTTAGTCATAAGTAGGCCAAGCTGGACTGTGCATTGCGTAATTCCAACAGATAGTCAACCTCCCGATAGCCCGGGCTATGCCTTGCATAGTTTTGGCAGTCAGTTTCCCAGCCTCCCAGTGAAAATTCTGCAATCTTCACAGACAGTCACATAGGTATGTTGCATGTCAGTCGTCCAGTTTGTTTTGGTTTTCAACTGACATATTGCTTGCCATGAGTGTTGCGATGTCTTTAGGTATCATAGGTGTTCATTTGCCTCTCAACAACACAGATACAATGGCTTCCATGAGATCAGAGTCAAAGGAAACCATTGAAAGCACATCTGGGGATGCAATCGATCAAGGGTCTATGTACTTTCCTATCTATGAAGACATCAAGTTGTTCATGGACAAAGATATCAAGGTGAAATGAAAATGACATCACAATGAGAAGCACCATCAGCAGTAGCAGACCTGCGTGTGACAAATGCAAGAGGAAGGTTGTTGACATCGCAAAGGCGGAACATAGCTACAAGTTCAAAGTAGATCCACTCGTGATGAAAGAAACTTTAGAGATTGAGGCTATGAGGTGACGAAGTGAAAAGAGGATCACGTGAAGGCATAGAGAGAAACAATGAAGGAGTTATAGGTGTTGAAGTGGAAACTTAAGGAAGAACAAGCGCTGCACAAACAAAATAAGGAGTTGCAGCAGGAACAAGTACAATAGGAGGCGCAACATGCACAGACTGATGAAACTACACCCATACAGGGTATGGACCTGTCTAGTAGCTGGCATAGAGCAAATAGGGTGAGCAGTGCTGTTGGTCGAATGCAAGGGTGTTCAAAAGCATGGATGTCATTGTGCACATGCATGCGATCCCACCCATTTGGCACACTGAGTCATTGAGGTGAAGACAAGAAGCAAGTACGATTGGAGTTGAACATGTATCTCAACAAGTTGATGTGCACGGACACCAGCACACACTTGGAGATTAGCACAAACACTATGCATTAGTATGTTGCTAGTCCAGCTGCACTCAAGACAATGATGCACATGTTATCATATGAGTTGGATAGAGGAGTCATATCCGTGTACCTGGATGCAACGGAGGCAAGAGTTCACTTTCAGTAGGATGTCACCATTGAGTGCACGGAAGCCATCACAGACGACCAAGCTTGCCATCAATTTGTCATCGTCGATCATCTCAAGGATGCCAAAGAGTTGGTCTTACCACAATTGTCCAAGTGTTAGTGATAGCTTGCATGGTTTTCTCAAGCCTATTTTGTCTCACATGGGTACATGTGCAGATCATATGTAACGTCTTATAAAGTGAAATTCCAAGTGTTTATAGTTGAATGTAACAGTCATGTAGTAGTTGAAGAGTCATGAGGGTAGGTGAAGAGTCACGGAGGGGAACGTCAAGGGTCACCCCACTCTTTGCTATTTATAGCACCTCATAACTCATTGTAGAGGCTTTTGGTCAACCAAGCTTCCAACAGGAGTATCTTAGAGAAATATTGGATTGTATTGTAACAAACCGTGGCTTCTCCACAGTGTAGAGCTAGACATATATTTGGAGGAGCAAGTGGCAGTGACTATAACATTCCGTTATCGGGACTAGTGGTTGGTCATGGTCATACTGTATGATTGGAACTTTCGCTTCTTAATATAACAGAGCCAACATGTTTCATGCATATGTTGTTATTGTATTTCAGTTAACTTGGCTACTGTAATGATATATGTATTTGTTTGCTTACGCATGTATGTATAGACTCTTTCTGTATATGTATGTATGAATCTTACTGAGATGTGTTGTTGCTTTAACCATCACTTTGGATTTTTGGTTCACCTTCCTTCCATTTTGTGATGCATATTTGCTCGTGTGTTCCCTTCCAAGCTGTTTGTTTAGACAAGTTTCCAAGGGGCACATCCATTCCACCTTTCATGTGTTAGAACCATTCATGCACCTTTGTTGGCTTGCCACGCATGTCACACCCTTGCTACCAAGAAGGACATATTACTTACCTCTGCATGCAACTGTGGTCAAGGCGATACCGTACGACCCACTGCTGGGACCCCTACACCAAATGGTGTGAGGCCTAGTTGGGACTTCTTATCAGGGAGATCCCCTAACATGTTGGTGGGTCCAACATCGTCAGCATTTTGGCACTAGGAGGGAAAGATGACAATATAAGCCCTTACAACCTATTTTGAATCTTTGTACATCTATCATGGATACTATCAGACTCATCCCTTCACGATGATTTTCGCATGCTGAACTTCTTGACATCAAGAGGGAGTTAGCTGACCTCTTGTCTGATTTCACGTATGATGGTGAAGGTGAAGTAGCATGGCCTGAGTACTTAGAAAACTTCTATGCATTTCTTGCAGAAGATTTCTATGCAGAAGAGGCCAGTGTGCTACTTGCATACACACTTCACAAATCCCCACAACGATGGTGCTGGAGCCTGCCACCCAACATCGTGCACTCACTTGAGCAGTTCTGTGATCTCATTGAATCTACTTTCCATCATTTTGATCTAGAACCTCTTGAAAAAAAATGTTAAAACAATGAAATACCTTGAAAGAATCGCTTATGGATTTTGGGACTGCTTCCATGTATTGCAGTTTCAAGTTCTGAAAAGTTAGATGAAATTCTAGTATCTCATGGACAAATTTGAATATTGTCTTACCAGATCTATCAATCCCAAGAAGAAGTTCATGCTCAAACCCCGGTCAACATATATCGGTGATGGATCTGCACAATCATAGATGAACATGGTTGCTATCATAAGTAACTGTCTGCTGTCCCCTCATCAAATAACTCCACCATTGGAGAGTGATGTGGGAGAACATGCACACAGATTCGTTCAATTTTCACATCCTCCCAACATCACTTCTCTCCATTTTCACACAATTTGGTTTCGAAGCCCATGGGTTTTCACATGCATGTCTTACCTCAACCTCTGTCATCATGTTCTGTTGATCCTCCGGATTGCACTGACTTGCGTTCTTCCATTCTGGACTCTACACTTGTTGTGAACGAGGATCAAGATATCAATGGAGTTGGTGTTGCAAAACCAACCTACGCTGTCATTCATGAGGAGTATGGATGGAAGCCTGAGCATCAACCTGCAACGAAGGACGATTCCCTTCTACCTACGCCTCCTCCCCTTTTCCCTGAGACCCTTGGTGATTTTTCCATCCCTGATTTCGCATATCTATCTCTGTCTACGGATACACCTATTTTTGATCAGTGACAAAACACACTGGATGTCAATCCATCGTTCGAAAACGGAGAGAACAAATCATTCATTGAACGTCCACTTGATTCTTCATCTGTTTTTTTCGGAAACACAGAGGGTGAACATTCTTGCTTCTCATCTACCCTCTGTGTGATTCATCAAATCATGAGGATGCCAACAAACATCCTGAATTTTTTGATCTTGGTTGTTGTGATCTCTCTACTTCTTCATCTGATCATGATGTTGATTCAATCGTTGTTAATCTATCTAAGATACTAGTCTATGATGATCTATCTGTCGACGAAGTCGAAACCCCGCAGACTGTCGAGGCACTTCAGCTCGAGCTGATGGTTATATCAGGCCCTCGTTGTCCTACGGTTGGTTTGACTTTTGATCAAGAAATTGTTCAAACACCCAAGGCTCCTCATCACTCATCTGTATGCATTGAAGATCAATCTCACACACAAATTTCACTTCCTCCACTTGAATTACACGATCCCATCGTTCTTGCATTGGAGGAATATTACACAACAAGCACACTTGCCCAATGTAAGTGGTCTACCTTTCTCACATTTGATTGTATGTCACAGTCAAGAGAATGCATACACTTAGCATCTACACATAGTATAAAACAGTACCATGGCAAGTCCACAGGGTGCATGTCACTCACTTCTCTTCTGTGGACGCACTTAAACCTGAAGTGTGTTTGTCTTCATTGTTATATCTTCTATGTTTGCTGGTTTGCATTGCTGTGCTATTTGCGAACCATGCCTTCACCAACATGGGTTGACCAATGCACTGGTGGCTGCATTGGAAGTATCACTTTACATAAGTAGAACTATGCACCGTTAGCTTAGGAGTAGGAGTAATGTTTTCTTGTTGTTTGTTTGCATGCATGATTGCTTCTTATGTTTCATGTTTGTTTGTTTTCTTGCTTGTTTGCTTACTCTCTTTTCTTATGCATTTACTTTTGCTTTTGCTTTGTTTTGTCATTGTTTGCTTGTTTATGTTCGTAGGATAGTTTTGCATGGACTGTGTGCGACTCTTGAAACAAGCTGGGTAAAGTACAAGAGGACTTGTGCAGTTATCAATACTTGGTTATCTGTCATCCTACCTTTGTGTGAAGAACTTGTTGTCTTTAGTCCATGATACATCAATGGAAAATACGTGCTGTTTGCAGTGAAGCTTAGTGAAAACACAACGCTTGCGTGCTAAATAGTATCACCTACTCCAGTCGGTTGTTTTTTGGTTAATCCTTGTCAGCTCAGTCGAGTAGAGTAAGGTGAGGGGGAAAACCTTAACAAGCACGTCATAGGTATATATAAACTACTTCTCTGAAGGAAAAACCTCTTCTGCTCTTAATAAGTTGGGATCCCTCTTCTGCCTTTGAAATGAATAAGTGCTATGCACAATTATGAAAATGAAAATGAAAAAATGAAGTGAAAAATTTAAAAAAATGAAAAATGAATAAGGAAAAAGAAGAGAAAGGCTTCGTGCGAAGAGAAGTAATGCAAGTAACTGCGATGGGGTATTGACGAGGCTCGCTGGCAGCGAAGCAATGCTTGTGTTTTTACGTGACTCCATTGAGGTACTGTCTAGGCCTACTGGCAGTGGAGTAACACCAGAGATGAAACTAAAACTTTGACGACCATATCACTTGTGCACCAATACACCCCTCATCCCCAATCAAAAAAACTATGCTGGATTGGCTTGGAATGTGTGCTGACCGAACAAGAGGGTAGAAGATGCTACATCTTACAATCAAGCAAGTGTGGAAGCCAAGACGAACAAAGAGCCGAACAATACTTCCAGAGGTGTTAGGCTTATTTTTCACGAAAAACGTCCATTCAGAGAGCTAGAGTTCTACTAGTGTGTCACCGAGTGTTATATCAGCTACAACCACCCTCCAAAATTTTTCCTTAGATTCGTTTTGGAGCCCCCTTGCCAACCATCCTTAGCAACATGTCTTGCACTGTCAGGTACATAAGCTTCATTAATTTTTCAATGTCTTGCCAGCTTGTGCATGTCAGTTTGATTCACTTCCTTCACAGGATGCCCTTCTGGACTTAAGATAATTTCTGGTTGAGCACCTTCCTCATAAAATTGCACAATTCTGGAGGGGAACCAACCTTCCCTCCAGAAATTGTGCATATATGTTGGGAAACCTGCTGAGCTCCAAAACTGCACATAACAGTTAGACAATCTTACTTGAGAAAATTACACAATCTAGCCCAACACTGCAACTCAGCCCATAAATTGCGCAATTCTGGGCAACATTCACCTTCTGACCATAGAAATTGTGCAATTCCTTTGGGACAACCATCCTAGCTTAGCTTAGAAACTGGGCAAATCCCTCTCTCAGTCTTGCAGGCTATTGCATGTGCCTTCAGGTTAACCGGTTCCCTCTAGGACCCAACAAATCTGATTTGCATGCATGGGATGCTTTTCTCAAAATAACAAAGGCAACATACAAAAGGAATCCCTAGATCTAGGGATCTATTTTTAGCAGCTGGAGGTTACATGCAAAGATCATTTTAGAAACCTCTCGCCAAGTGTCGCTTTTTCCTAGATTTGTGGCATTTGCGTCATAACCTTGATCTTATGAAAACTTATGAACCAAACGTAAGAAAGCTCATTCCTCACATCAATCTTACAACTTTGACATGCCACATCAAATCCAGGAGTCTCTGACACTTGCAACTTAGTTATTTCAAGGTAAGTCTGCTTTTCATGTCTTGTCCTGCGTTTCTGTTGCTTTTTGTGTTTCGCTTCGTGTAAGTGTTGTCTGCTTGATTTAAATGAATGCTTGCTATCGTTTTAATGTATGTTAGTTTGTAGAAGCATCGTTTTAGTTTTAGTTTGCATCTCACTGCTATCACATGCATGACACTGTTTTGCATCGACTCACACACATGAATGCTTTGCCATTTTCTGAATCCTGCACTTACTGTTTGCATGCAAGATCATTCACTCTTGTTTACACTCAATCTCACCATGCATTTAGACTTCCAATGTTTTCAGTCGCCCATCGGTGGGTCTGGGCTGCCTTGGCCTGGATGTTGCCTTGCCCGGCTAGCATTGCCATTTCTGGAAGTGAAGGCTTTGCCTTCCCTCTAGAAATTATGCAAGTCTGGCCCAACATTTACCTCCAGGCTTGCATTGCGCAATCCTGGGAGGCAGTGCCTTGTTGGCCAAAAAACTACGCAATGCAGTTTGCTGGTTTTCATGTCACTGTTAACTGATATTGCGCATTTCACAGCTTCATTCCTTAGCAGGCCAAGATGGACTGTGCATTTCACAGTTCCAATAGTTAGTCAGCCTCCTGACAACCCGAATTGTGCCTTGCGCAGTTTTGGTAGCCAATCTCCCAGGCTCCCGATGAAAATTGCAGAATCTTCACAAACAGTCAAAAGGTACGTTGCATGTCAATGCTCCAGTTTGTATTGGTTTTCAACTAACAGATTTCTTGCCATGAGTGTTTCTATGTCTCCAGGTATTACAGGTGTTTGTCTGCCTCTAAGTAGCATAGGTATAATGGCTTCAAGGAGATTAGAGTCAAAGGACACCGTTGAAAGGACAACTGGGGATGCAGTCGATCAAGTGTCTATGAAATTGCCTATCTATGAAGACATCAAGTTGTTCATGGACAAAGATATCAAGATGAAATGATAGTGACATCACAGCGAGCAACACCATCAGTAGCAATAGAAGGTAGCATACCTGCATGTGACAAATGCAAGAGGAAGGTTGTTGACAACATAGAGGAAGAACATAGCTGCAAGTTCAAAGCAGATCCACTCATGATGGAAACAACTTTGGAGATTGAGGCTATGAGGCGATGATGCGACAAGAAGATCACAGGAAGGAAGAGAGAGAAATAGAGAAGGAGTTATAGGTGCTGAAGCGACAACTCAAGGAAGAACATGAGATTCATAAAAAGGAGAAGGAGTTGCAGTGGGAACTTGTACAACAGGAGGCGCAACATGCATACACTGATGAAACTGCGCCCATATAGGGTATGGACCCATCCAAGAGCTAGCATGGAGCAGATAGGGTGAGCAGTGTTGTAGATCACATGCAAGGGTGTTCAGGAGCATGTATGTCATTGTGTGCACGCATGCAATCCCACCCATTTGGCACACTCACCGAGGCGAAGATAAGAAGCAATTTTGACTGGTGCTGAACATGTATCTCGACAAGTTGATGCGCACAGTCACCAACACACACTTGGAGATCAACATACACACTATGCATCAGTATGTTGCTGGTCCAGCTGCACTCAAGACGATGATGTGTATGTTATCAGACGAGTTGGACAGAGGAGCCATATCAGTGTACTCGGATGCAATGAAAGCAAGAGTTTGCTTTCAATAGGATGTCAACATTAAACGCAGAGACACCATCATGGGCGACCAAACTTGGCATTAGTTCGCCACTGTCGATCATCGCAAGGATGTCGAAGAGTTGGTCTTACCACAGCTGTTCGAGTGTTAGTGATAACATGCATGACTTGCTCAAACCTATTTTGTCTCACATGGGTACATGTGTAGATTGTATGTAACATCTTGTAATGTGAAAGTCTAAGTGTCGATAGTTGAATGTAATAGTCATGTAGCAGTTGAAGAGTCATGAGGGTAGGTGAAGAGTCATAGAGGAGAATGTCAAGGGTCACCCCACCCTTTGCTATTTATAGCGCCTCATACTCATTATAGAGGCTTTTGGTCAACCAAGCTTCCAATAGGAGTATCTTAGAGAAATATTGGAGAGTATTGTAATGAGCCTTAGCTTCTCCATAGTGCAGAGCTAGTACATCTCTTTGGAGGAGCAGGCGGCAGTGACTGTAACGTTCTATTATTGGGACTAGTGGTTGGTCATGGTTGTGCTGTATGATTGGAACTTTCACTTAATATAACGGAGCCAACACATTTCATGCATATGTTGTTATTCTATTTCAGTTAACTTGGATACTGTAATGATATATGTATATGTTTTCTTACGCATGTATGTATAGAATCTTTCTGTATATGTATGTAAGAATCTTACTGAGATGTGTTGTTGGTTTAACCATCACTTTGGATTGTTGGTTCACCTTTCTTCTAGTTTGTGATGTACCTTTTCTAGTGTGTTCCCTTCCAAGCTGTGTGTTTACATAGGTTTCCAAGGGGTGCACTCACTCCACCTTCTGTGTGTTAGAACCATTCATGCACCTTCCTTGGCTTGTTGTGCATGTCACACCCTTGCTACCAACAAGGACATCTTACTTACCTCTGTGCACAACCACGGTCAAGGTGATACTGTATGACCCACTGCTGGGACTCCTACACCAAACGGTTTGAGGTCTAGTTGGGACTTCTTACAGGGGAGATCCTCTGACATGTTTGCGGGTCCAGCACTGTCACCAGGACTTCAACATCCTTACTTCAGTTATCAATAACTTTTGATCTCGAGATCTAATTATGGACTTCCACATACCGTTGGAAATAATTTTCAAAGAAAGAACTTTCCAGTGGAGAATGTCTGATGTAGTCCTTGGGCCCATTTTCTACCTAAAACATGGGTGCAAATTCTTTGCCATTATTTGCACTTTGACTATTCTTATTGTGCTTGGAATCTTGGACTCTCTGGCTAGCACAACCATCTTGTTGTGGCTTTTCCAATAGGCCTGCTACTATGATGATTCTCTACCAGATACTGCAATAACCATGGGACCCCCCTCAGAACAAACATGCTCACATCAATATTAACATCTTCTACTTCTAACCTCAATGCTAGTCCAATTGACATCAATGCCAACATAACAAGTGCCATCAATCAATCAGACAATGTCAATTGTCCAACAATCTCTGTTGGAAATATTGAGAGGGGAAGTGAATTAGTATTCCTTTTCAATTATTAATTTTACTAGTTAGATCACTTATATTTAGAACACAAAATGAACAATAAGAATAAATAGTTTTATTAATCTCAATAAATCAAGTACAATATTATGTAGGGCTCCAACCCTAAATGAAGACACCAATCTTCAATCTCCTAGGCTCCAACCTATATTTTTCCAAGCACAAACTTGGACTTTCCAAGGCTCCAACCTTGTCACTTTGAGGCACCAACCTCTAGGGCTCCAACCCTATCTCTGGTATAGGAACCAACCTGGTCTCTTGAGGACTCCTATCCTCTAGGGATTCAACCCTATCTTTCAAAGCACCAACCTTGTCTCTTTGAGGCTCCAACCATATCTTCTAAGGCACCAACCTTGTCTCTTTGAGGCTCCAACCTCTTATATTGGCCAAGCACCAACTTGGAATTTCCAAGGCACCAACCCTGTCAATTATGAGGTACCAACCTCAAGGGCTCCAACCCTATCACTTTACTTTGTTAAGGTATGTTTGGTTGTACTTCACAACTCCCTAGGTCTTCTTCACCGAGCCTTGTCAATCTTCAGCTTCACTGTAATATTCAAGCTACACCTTCACTTAGTCTCCATGTGATATTCTCAATGAAAACTGTGTATTCTCATGAACGAGTCTCCACTATTCTTCATGTTACCTAAATGGAGTCTACAAAGTTACCTCATGATGATTTCAACAATGTCTCATGATCTTCAATAATGTATCCAAAGCTTTTCAACAAGATATCTTTAATAGATTGCATTAAGCCTCAATGTCTACACAAAACAATTCTCTGTTTCAAGCCTCTATTCTTATTGTCCCAGTAAAGGAGTGACTGCTTCAGGAGAAACTGATTCAGGAGAAACCACTTCAAGAGTGACTGCTTCAGAGGAATGACTGTCATGGTCTGCACTTCTATAGATTAATTTATTACAGGTTCGATCCTTTCAAAGATTAACCTAGTCAAAAAAATTTCTTTTCCCGCTTGACCTTCGTCTTCCTTCTTTTCCCGCTGACCTTCAGCTTCCTTTCCTCTGTTCCTTCAAGTTCACGAGTTGTGAACTGTCTCTTCTTATCTGTGATAGATGCCTGATTCACCTGCTTGAAGTGAAGCATTTTAACTTGTATTTATACGAGTCTCACCACTAACCAAAAGACACGTTCATTGGGAGGAGAGGACGACTTATGAGTTGACATATTAAAATTATATCAGAGGGACCTTTATCCAATTATATCATCAACTTGTTTATTTATGAAAATCATATAGGAGAGGCTATACCCACATTATAATAGATGTCTAGCGATCCCCACATGCCACTTCATTTCTTTAATTCCAATAGATGTGATATTCCAATAAGCTTCTTTTGATAACTCAATCAGGTCCACAATTTTATCGCAAAAAACGGTTTTAACATGTCATTTCTTTTGAACTTTGTGATTCAACGGATGTGATATTACATTAAGTTATGTTATAGTGGTGCAGTCGGGTCTGAAATAATATCGCGATCACGGTTTTTAATGTGACATCCCTTTATTACTTGCGATATGAAAGTTACAATAGGTGGATGCGATATTACATTAGGGTTATTATCATAAACTGTTCGGGTCCATATCTTATATCACAATCAGAGTTTTAATGTGATAGGCCTTCATAACTTGTGAAGGTTTCGATACGATCCAATATTTTAACATCATTGCATTAAGATGAAATGGTGAGAGGTTGTGCCTCAATGTTGCTATTTTTCTAACTGACAAACATCAACCTGAGATATATTCGGTTGCACAACATTCTCCTTTCTATAGTCCTTTTGATGAGCCATGTTTTCCTTGTGTTCTTGTAAAAGTCTATGCAAGTTATCTCCACAAGAAAGTTTTGATATCCAATCTGTGACTGTATTTTAAATTCTTTCTACTGATTGAAAAATTTTTGTATTGATTTAATTATGTTAGATGATGCCAACTTCTCTTACTTGGGTAGTGAAAAAAAACATTCAAGCTTCATTCCCAAATATATCTATCTGTTTTAAGGTTGCCTCTATTTGCATCCACAATTTACCTATTCTCTCATCATATCCCTAAGTTGAGACATTCAAATTCTGTAATAACAACAACATAGTTATTTTCCCTATCCTTCTAACATTAGATGGCCTTCTTTGCTGCTCCAATTTCTACTTAGTGATCAAGTGGAAAACATCTTCAACAACAGTTCATTGGATAGATAAGAGATCATGTTCTTCAATGGAGTGTTCCTGAGAAATGATCTATCAAAGAATGATTGCCAATATAGCTCATCAAGGATTTCATAAGGTCCATTCACAAATGGATTCTGCAAGAATGCTTATTCATCATATGTTCCCCCAAACTGTATGCATGATCTTCCTTTTGGCAGAGACTCCACATCAAATGCTTAGATTGTCAAAGATCAGGTCAACAACATGTATTGATTTGGAGATTTTGGGATTGTATTTGCTTCCTTCTCCATACTTGAGTAACTTTCTTATCTGGCATGGTTCTAACTTGTGTAGGAACCCAAGTCAAGTTACAATCACGTGCCATATGACCAATGTTATGACACTTGAAGCATTCTATGTTGTTCATGAATAAGAATTCATTATTTCTTGCAAAATTTCTTCTCGGATATTGTCGGGGACCATAATATTTATCTTTGTGATATGCCCTACAATATTTTTCCATGTGTCCAAAGTTTTTACAAGCATAACAATAACCAAGAAATAAACTTTGGTACCCGAGAGATGGAGATTTCCTTGATGTAATTGTGAAGTATTTCTACCTTGAGATCCTTTGATGATAACCATTGCTTCTTGCATCCTTGACACCATCTGCATTTCTTCTTGGAGTAGGATTTCTTCCAATGTCAACTTGATTCTTGCCTATTTGGAACTGGGGGCATCAACATTTCTTTCTAGCTTCCTCACATCCTTGTTGTTTGAAGCATTAGGGTTTGCATCATTCTTGCTCGAGGATTCACCTTCATAGCCGAGACTTGATTTATCAAATGGAGATCTTTGATGGTTGAGCATGTAATCCAAGGCTTGAGAGCTCTTCAAGATTTTGTCCATTCTTTCAACATTTTTCCTGTGGGAGAAAATCTCTTCTTCTAATCTTTCGC
The DNA here is from genome assembly GCA_000404065.3 of Pinus taeda. Lineage (NCBI taxonomy): Eukaryota > Viridiplantae > Streptophyta > Pinopsida > Pinales > Pinaceae > Pinus > Pinus taeda. Next base: position 92,874 of record APFE031733585.1, read on the forward strand.
AATGATTATTATTCTTAGCAAGTTGTTTCTAAATTTATTCCTTGATACAAGTTGCTTCATTTGCTTCTATTTTAAGGGAGATGATATCTAATTTCTTTATGAAAATTTCTTCATTTTCCTTAGCTAGACTACTCTCCATTCCTTCCATGATCCTTGTAGCTTTACATGTTTCGGCCTTGAGAAGGTTGATGTCATATTTTAGTTTTAATATTTCTTCATCCTTTTCTTTTAGTTGACATATCATGGTGTTTCTTTCCTTTTCTACTTCATCAACCTGTCCTTCTATGATTGCCAATGCTTCAATTGTCTTCTCAGCTCCTTGTACTAGCTTCCTTGCTTCTTCTAGTTGAGATTTAAGAGAGGAGACCTCTTCCTTGTATTGACCAATCTCTATTTCAAGTTTGTTCAAGGTTTTGTGGCTTTGTTCAAGGTGGCTTAACAAGGCATCTTCCTGTTTCTTTGCCTTATCCAATTTATTTTTCATGGATATGACTTCTTCATGATGCTTTCTTTTGTTTTGATGAAATTCCTCCTTAAGCTTGGCAAGCTCTTCATTCCTTTCTTATACTTGAAGCTTGACAAGGTCAACTTCCTTCCTTGTTTGGTCTTGGTCATCAACTAGTGCTTTCTTCTTAAGTTCCTCGTTTTGCTTTTTCAAACTGATAATCTCCTCCATGGAATCCATAAGTTTAGTTAGGAGATCCTCCTCAAATTATTTTTCATTCTCTTCATCTTCTTTAGCCTTGATGTTATCACTCTTATCTTCACCTTCCTCGATGGGTTCTAGATTTCCTTCTTGTTTTCCATCATTTTCTTGACTAGAAATCATTGTCAACAGTCATTTTGAGTGAAGATCATGAAGTTTGTCCCATACACCCTTTGCTGATGAACACTTTTCTAAATTGTCTTTTATAGAATCTAGTAGTGCATTCAAGATTGCGTTCATTGCTTTTGCATTGTACTCCTTGGATTCTCCATCCATCATGCTATCAACAATCATCGATTTCCAAACTTCAATGCCTCGAGTCTTTAAGAAATTCCTCATTCTTGTTTCCCATATATCAATGTTTCCATCAAACAATGGAGTCTTCACAAAGTGATTGATTTCAATTTCGGTGGTTAAGGGAGACACATCTTTAGGAGGACTGAAGGATTTATTCCTTAGCTTCACCATTTGTGTTCTAATTGATCAACCTTCAAGCTATTAGGCTTTGTGTGGAGGTACTAGCTCCGAAACCAGTTGTTGGAAATATTGTGGGAGGGGGGGTGAATCAATATTACTTTTCAATTGTTACTTTTACAAGTTAGACCACTTCTATTTAGAACAAAAAATGAACAATAAGAGTAAATAATTTTGTTAATCTCAATAAATCAAGTAAAATATTGTGTAGGGCTCCAACCCTAAATGAAGACACTAATCTTTAATCTAGCAGGCTCCAACCTGTATTTTTCCAAGCACCAACTTGGACTTTCCAAGGCTCCAACCTTGTCACTTTGAGGCACCAATCTCTAGGGCTCCAACCCTATCTTTGGTACATGCACCAACTTGGTATCTTGAGGAATCCTATCCTCTAGGGCTCCAAACCTATCTTCCAAGGCACCAAACTTGTGTCTTTGAGGCTCCAACCTCTAGGGCTCCAACCTTATCTTCCAAGGCACAAACCTTGTCTCTTTGAGGCTCCAAACTCTTATATTTTCCAAGCATCAACTTGGACTTTCCAAGGCACCAACCTTGTCAATTCCGAGGCACCAAACTCAAGGGCTCCAACCCTTTCTCTTTACTTTGTCAAGGTATGTTTGGTTGTACTTCACGGCTCCCTAGGTCTTCTTCACCAAGCCTTGTCAATATTTAGCTTCACTGCAATCTTCAAGCTACACCTTCACTTAGTCTCCATGTGACATTATCAATGACCACCGTGTCTTCTCATGAAGGAGTCTCCACTGTTCTTCATGTTACCTAAACTAAGTTTGCAAAGTTAGCTCATGATGATTTCAACAATGCGTCATGATCTTTAATAATGTCTCCAAGATCTACTGAAGCTTTTCAACAAGATATCTTTAATAGACTGCGCTAAGCCTCAATGTATGCACAAAATAATTCTTTGTTTCAAGGCTCTATTCTTATTGTCCCAGTAACTGCTTCAAGAGTGAGTGCTTCAAAGGAGTGACTGTCGTGGTATGTACTTCTACAGATTAATTCATTACAGGTCCGGGCATTTCAAAGATTAACACCAGTCAAAAGAATTTGTTTTCTCGCTCGACCTTTGACTTCCTTTCCTCTATTCCTTCAAGTTCATGAGTTGTGAACTGTCTCTTCTTATCTGTGATAGATGCTCGATTCGCCCGCTTGAAGTGAAGAATTTTAACTTGTATTTACATAAGTCTCACCAATAACCAAAAGACACGTTCATTGGGAGGAGAGGCTAACTTATGAGTTCGCATATTAAAATTATATCAGAGTGGCCTTTATCCAATTATATCATAAAATTATTAATTTACGAAAATCATATAGAAGAGGTTATACCCACATTATAATATATGTCTGGCAGTCCCCACATTCCACGTCATTGCTTTAATCCTGCAATCTCAATTTCATAAAAATCAGAGGTCTTTCAAGTTGTGCAATGCTCTGTCTTCTAATATTAACATTTCCAATGCCCCTACTTCTGATGGATATGATATTCCAATAAGCTTCTTTTGATAACTGAATCAGGTCCACAACTTTATCGCAAATGATGGTTTTAACATGTCATCCCTTTTGAACTTTGTGATTCAACGGAGGAAATATTACATTAAGTTATGTTATAGTGGTGCAGTCGGGTTTGCAATAATATTGCAATCGCAGTTTTTAATGTGACATCCCTTTATGCCTTGCGATATGGATGTTTTGATAGGTGGATGCAATATTACATTAGGTCTATTACCATAAACTTTTCGGGTCTGTATATTATATCGTAATCAGAGTTTTAATGTGACAAGCCTTCATAACTTACGGAGTTTCTGATATGGCGGATGCGATATTAATTAGGGAGTGTTATAATGGAACCATCGAGTCCACAACTCATATTGCAATTGAGGATTTTAGTGTAACAAGGCTTCAAGACTCATGATGCGGTGGATGCGATATTTCAATAGAGGCGTATTGTAACAGAACCACCAGGTCCACAATGCTCCATCGATTTTGCTATTTTCTTCCTTTAGCACTTACTCTTGGCTATATGCGATAGGTGTCATTGTTCTTCCCTTTAGCACTTACCCTTGGGCATATGCAACATGCTTTGATAAACTTCTTCTCTCACTTCTGATATGCTTCTCTTGCTCCAATATATCTTCCTTTGACTTTCGATAGCTCCTTTGATTGCTCCTATTCTTGACTTCCAATGGCTTCCTTGATGGCTTTCGTCCTTGGCTTCTTGCTCCTGTTACTTCATGGATCTACTTCTCCTTCACATCATCATTTAGTATCCCAGAATATTGCCATGTTGACATCAATGACAATCTAGATCAACACTCTCGCCTTTCGACGTCTCGATATTCCAACCTTCCAATGTCTCGATATTTCGACCCTTCGAGGTGTTGATATTCTGACCCTCCAAGGTCTTGATATTTCGACCTTCCGAAGTTTCGATATTTGGCCTGCTTCCCTGGTTTTAGGGTTCCAAGGTTCTGAAATTTGGCCTGCTCCTAAGGACTTCAAGATCCTTATTTCGGTTATCAATAAATTCTGATCCCAGGATCTGATTATGGACTTCCGCATACCATTGGAAATATTTTTCAAAGAAATAACTTTCCACTGGAGAAGGTCCGATGCAATCCTTGGGCTCATTTTCTACCTAAAACATGGCTATAAATTCTTTGTCATTATTTCCACTTTGACTCTTCTTCTTGTTCCTGGAATCCTGTACTCTCTGGTTAGCACAACCATCTTTTTATGGCTTTTCCAATAGGCCTTCTACTATGATGATTCTCTACATACCAAACATACTCACATCAATGCTAACATTTTCTACTTCTGACCTTAATGCTAGTTCGATTGACATCAATGCCAACATAAAAATTTCCACCAATCAATCAAATAATGTCAATTGTCCAACAATCTCCCCATTTGGCATTGATGGAAAAAACATAAACTACCCTTGAAACCAAGCATGGTCTTCTTCATTTTTGTTCCTCTCCGATGCACTAGTAATCTTCTCCCCCTTTGGCAGCAATGGAAAAGGAGGCTCTTGAAAACTCCCCCTAAACCACTACAGATTACTCTTCAATTGATCCCACATGCTGATTAGTTTCCAACATGCATTATAATTGAGTCATTTGGGAGGAGGACTCACAACCCCTATCTGTTGCCTGAGATATTCAAAGGTTTATATTTCCAATGGCTTAGTAAATATGTTTGCAAGTTGGTATTTAGTGGCCACATATTCAAGTCGAATAACACTAGATGCAAACTAATTACTCGATCTTTGAGTGCATGACAAGATTCTTAGAGATACTGATGACACTAGTATTATCACACATGATTGGAATGGGATCAATCAACTCTACCTTAATGTCCTTCAAGGTCTGCTTCATCCATAGAATTTGGGAGGAACAAGTGGAAATTGCAATATACTCTGCTTCAACAGTTGATAAAGAAATGGAGTCTTGTTTCTTGCTGACCCAGGACCCTAAGCAATTTCCCAAAAAGAATTCTACACTAGAGGTACTCTTCCTATCATTAATACTGCTTGCCCAATCAACATCAGTATATGATTTCAACTTAAATTATCTGCTTTTATCATACCAAAGTCCATAAACAACTGTTCCTTGAAGATGTTTGAAAATACTTTTGACAACGATGACATGAATTTCATGAGGGAAAGCTTGAAATATTGCCATAAGACCCACTGCTTGCATGATGCCCGACCTTGAAGCTGTGAGATACAACAAGCTTCCTATCATTGATCTGTACTGAGTCTGATTTACCAATAGTGTCTCATCTTATTTGCATAATTTGTAGACTGTAACCATAGGAGTGCTAATTGGCTTGCAATCTTCCAGCCCAAACTTCTTCAGAGTTTCTTGTAGGTACTTGGGTTGGGAGATAAATACACCATTTTTTGACTGATAATTTTGCAATCCTAAGAAGGAAAATTATTCGAACATGGACATATCAAAATTTTTGTGCATACAATTTGAAAATTGATGTCCTAATTGTTCCAGGACGCTGCCAAAGATTGTGTCATCCACATACACTACTACAATTAGTAGATGATCATCTTCAAACTTTATATATAGATTGATATCTACAATACCTTTTTTAAAGCCTTGTTGCTGAAGGTATCGATCCAATCTTACATACCAGGCTCTGGGAGCCTATTTGAGTCCATAAAAGGCCTTTTTAAGGTTTCACACAAGCCCTTCATTTTCGGTGAGTGTGGATCCTTCTGGATGCTCAATATAAACCTCTTCTTTCAGATCTCCATTGAGAAATGCAAACTTCACATCCATCTTAAATACCTTGATGTTTTTATGGCTGGCAACAATTCAAATTAGAAGACTTCAATCTCCCAATCTAGAGTATGAAATAGAGAGATACCACCACCAAAAATTTGATTTTACTTAACTCCTTAGACTTACCCAAATGCTCATTCACTTCGGCTTCCCAACAATAGACTTTCCCACTTCGCACTTTTGCCCAACAATACGATTTTCACACTTCTCCCCAGTAGAGAGAATTAGAACTTGATGAAAATTGATGCTCCAAATGAATTCAATTTCCTTCCTTTTAGAGGCTTCTTGTGGGGTCGAATAGTGTCTTAGGACAACTTGATCTTCCCTTAGGTTGACATGGTGTGGAGGTTCCATAATTCATATTTGACTCAATACTAAACCTTTTTACATGATTCAAAAGACCAAGAAGGGTCTCTTTAAATGTAAAATAATTATATAGACTCATAATAAATCCTAGAGGTCCTCAATGGGGACTTTGACCTAAAACATGGCGACTCAAACATGAAACCCATGCTTTAATAAATCACAATAAAAAAAAAGTTATTTCCTTTATTCTTTTGACAAGTACATTACATAATGACTCAAGTACATTATTGAAGACTGAACGTAGTTGAATTTTCCAACACTCCCTGTTAACTAGGGAGGTATTCATAATGTACATATACAATGGAAAGTCTCAAACTATAAGAACCATGAAGAAATTTAGGCACCACAATGCCATGGACTAGATTCCTGACTAGGGAAATCTATCCAACTAGTCACTCAACAGTTTAGGCACCACAATGGCATGGAATAGATTCCTGACCAAGGAAATCTATCCAGGTGGGACTAAGATGGACTCAAGCTTTCAATGGCTTACTTGCTAACCATCAACTCAAAAAAATCCAGGTGTCTATCCAAAGTAGAGCTCTTTTATCAACACCACCTATCCAACTTGTAGACATCAACATAATCTGTCAGCTAAATGTTCACCGAGGAAATGATTCACTCACAAAGTCTTAGCACCCATTGATCTAGCAGATCAAGAATGATCAATTTCTCTCAATCAAACTGATTGGTAACCGTCATGATTTTCTTCGAGAGATTCACTTGTACAAACACAACCCCAATCAATAATATACGTTCATATGTACATTGACAAATACAAACCTCTGCGGTCTTTCAGACAACAAAGGTTGCTTCTCAATTTTCCATAGTAGGACTATCAACCAAATATTTAAAGAAATATTCCTCAATCATACATTTTTCATCCTACTTCATATGCAACAACATATTCTTCAATCAGATCCTACTTTTATTTTTTCAAAGCACTTTCAAAATGCATTCTCCAATTTCCTTTTCCAGTTCATGGCCTTCACTCACATTTACAACTATTATTCTTGGTCTATTGCATGACACCTGAAGCAAAGAACCATATCTGTCACTCCCTCTCAACCAGGAAGCACCTCTTTATCTGGACTCCCTCTTAATCTTAGGGAGATCTCTTCTATTCATGCTTCCTCTGGGAGATCGGGAAAAGATTACTTTCGCTCTTCTCAAAGACGCCCCCCACGTCAAGGATTGGTGGGAAACCTACTATGAGCAGCAGGATGAAAGTACGGCTTCACTGTTTCCAGCCGCACCCACTTGGGATTCATTCCGGACTTCCATCAAGGAGCAGTACTACCCTGTCGGAAGCTATGAGGATTAATACATAAAGTGGACCACGCTACGATAGGGAAGGGACCAAGACGTGCCAGAGTTTACCAATATTTTCCATACCCTTCGTACAAAGTTGGGTATCAAGGATTCAGAGCAGCATTTGGTACTCAAATACCACAGCTGCCTACACAAGTACATCTAGGAAGAAATAGAATTGCTAAACATCTCCTCGCTCGGCACAACATACCGATATGTCATCAAGATCGAGCAAAAGTCTAAACAGAAGAAGTGAGACTTTGGATCTACAAATCTGAAGCAAGGGAAAGGTGCCTCCAAACCACTGAACAAAGGACAAAGCCAAGGCGGGGCGGCCCAATACAAGTTGCCAAAGATGCAAGAAAAGAGCAACGCTGTGAAGCTAAAAAAGGACATAGGAAAGTAGTGTGAGTTCCATAAGAGCTCCACTCACAACACAAGTGAGTGTCGGGCCAAGCAGTCACTAGTGGCCGAGCTAAGGGTTTCAGAATCAGATGCATGTTCTGACTCTGAGTCAGAACACAACAAGGGGAATGACAAAGGGAAGCAGATTATCAATGCGGAGCCCAACACCACCATTGCCACCAGGAAGATCTAGAAGGAGGAACTCGAAGATCCAGAGGAGGAGCGTCTCTTCCAGTCTCAGATGTGGGTAAAGGGCTCCCCACTACAATTCATTATCAACAGCGGGAGCCAAAAGAACCTCATTTTGGTAGAGGTCATGAAGCAGCTTGGCTTATCGACCTATTGTGCCATACAACAACCCCCCATTTCATATCATTAAAATTCCAAAACTATAATGTGAAATGGGTCCCTTTTTTAATTTTTGTTTCAAATTGGTATCAATTTAAAGTTCTATTTCAAAAAACGCTCGAATAAAAGAAAACATCATTAAAAGGCCTTTTTAATAAAACCAATCAAAAAACCCCAATATAAAACGATTTATCTTTATCATTGCGATAAAGCGATCATGAAATCGCATATCGCAATGACAAAGGAAGCACAATATAAGGGACATCTTGGTTTTCACCGATGCGAAATCGCTATCGGATATCGGAAAAGCATAAAGTAACATAAGTAATGACCCTTGCTTTGATGCGATGCGAAATTGGCAATCGGCAATCGGAAATCAGCGATAACACTTATAGTGCAAAGAAGCTCCCCCTCGCCCGATGCGATGTGATATCGCTATCGGTGATCGACGACTTACCATGCCCCCATCCTAAGCGGCCCTACCAGCTATGCTCGACGCGATGCGATATCAGATATCGGCGATCGGGGATTCCAAACAAAACCAATGCAATAACTTAGCATTTCCCCGATGCCCGATTGTGTAAAGGGTAAAAAGCGCAGTTTTCAATGTAACAGTTATAAAGGCAGTTTAATAGGATTTATTCGTAATTAAGGCCATATCCTTTGAAAAGCCGCTCATCCGCGTTCAAACCGCCAAATCACCCAAAGCATGCTTCAAATAAATCATTCGGCCATTAATCGAAGGAATTGGAATTAATGAGATTGACAGGCCGTAACGACCATTTAATAAGAATAGCAAGCTTGAGATCTATCCACGGATTTGATCCTAAGGCCAACTTAAGTCGATTGATCGCTATGAATGCACCCAGATATATATGCTTCATTTTGTTCAATTCATGTTATTATTACCTGTGTTACGCCTATCTTTCACTCTGTGCAGAATTCTTCCATAGAGACAGAAGAAAGTGGAATGGGAAAGAAATCCAAGAAGACTACAATGCCTACTGCTCCGCCAGCCGCAGGGAAAGCTGTCATTGATCCAAGTGGAAAGAACAAAGGGCTAATATCAGATATGACGTGCTTAGGACTTACCAGGACCACTTGGCAAGGGACGTATAACTTGATTAAGGCAGAAGAGCCAAAGATGACTGGGATAGAAGTCTCATGCGATAATACCAGCAAATCCGACGCCAATTTAAAAGACTTGGCCAACTCCTTTCTGCATAGAATAGCAGCCCGGGAGCAAGTTCTCCCATACACGGATGTGGTAAGATGGGCAATCCAAGAGCTCCCAATTATCAACAGATTGTTTAACACTACAGACGGGAGGATTTTCGATTCGTTTCGAGCCGAAGATCTAAGGCTAATGTATCACTTACCAGCAGAAGACAAGAAATATAATGCTGCATTTCTGGCGAAATTTCGAGCAGAGAATGAGACCGAGTCTGAACCAATTCGAGGCTGGAGATAGAATCCAGCAAAACACAAGCATGAAACCTCAGGTAAGTACTCAGTTGACTCCCTGTGTTCTCCTTACTGTTATGCTGGAATTATGATGTGTAGGCTATGGGGATTGCATGACTCTGCCAATTTTACCATAGAAATGGTTTCCCTAATGGAGGCATCATGTAGTGGAGAAATTATGGATTGGGCGGTCATATTATCCGACAAGTTAGCCAAATCCATTCTCGATTTCAGGTTTGACTATTGTGTCACAGAGAGGGTTATTCCGCCATTTTATTACAATGCCTATGTAATGGATGTGTTGTGTTTTAATTCTGAGTTTCCTGTGCTGGGATGGAGGTGGACGTCGCAAGACCCCACACCCATTCACATATATTATAAAAAACTATGGAAGACTAGTTATAAGCACCACCTATACCAAATCTGCAACGGTTTTATGTTGCCAATTCATTATTCCATTTTTAATAAGCCTGCCCCAAAGATTTCTGAGCAAGCAGGGGTAGATTTGACTGCATTAGCAAGTTGGTTTTGGGAGGAGCAATTCACCTACATCAGATTTTTTGGCAGTCAGGCCAGGCCACATGTGCTACCACTTTACATCCCCGATAAGCTACTTGCCAGGGAAGTAGCTTATCAAATCAATGCTGAAGGGGTTACTCAGACCCTGGAAAGAGCTAAAAAACATGTTTGGCCCTCTTTTCCATTACGAATTGGAATTTATACCCTGCATGACATCAAGCATGCAGAGAAGGAAGATGGGAAAATGAATTTTCTCACCCTGGCTACTCTGCCAAGCAGGCAGTATGATCCAAGGAAGATTGCTTACAATGCGCTCGACCAGGCCAAATTGGCCAAGGTCGAGCACAAAGAAGACAAATTCGAGGATTTTTTCACATCAGCCGAATCGCTGTATCAAGTCAAGTCGCTTGCCAGAAATGTGTATAATGATGAAGGGCTAGTCGAATTTAACAGAATTAGAGAACAGAGGTTGCAAACTCTACCTCTAGACCTGTTAGCGACTGTTCCAACAACAACCAGGTCAAGCGAGTCTGAGCAGCGAGATAATACACCAACTCCTACTACATCAAGGCAGCAGGAGGAAGTGCATAGCCAAAGGCAGGAGGTGACCCAGGAAAATGTGCAGCGACAAGAAGAAACCTAGGCGAAGACCCAAGAAGAGAGCAGCTCTAAGAATAATAATGATATATTAGTTGATCTGAATTTGCTCCAGCAATGGAAGCAATTCAGTACAATTATCGGTAACCTAGAGTGCTCGAAAGATGATGAGGTTTCTAAAGAAGGTGACACACAGGAAGCGACATCGAAACCGGTTTCGGGCGAAACCAGCGGCCTACCCAAAACAAAAGAAACAGAGATAATTCCTAAAGATCCAACGGGAGAAATCGTTTTGCAAATTGAAGAGATTCCCACTTTGGATGTATTTTATAGCCCTAAGCATAAAGCTGTTGTAAAGCGACAGAGGAAAAGGAAAAGATCTGATCAACCTTCCCCATTCCCTGAATTGACAGTAACGGGCAATGTTGTGTGGAAAGAGGAATTCGACCCCTCCGATGACTTAACCAAGCTATCGCAATTCGCCGGAGCATATTCAGTGGCAACCATTGATAAATCATCGGAGGTAGGAAGTTTATTGAATACCAAGGACCAAGACATCTCCTCGCTACAGGCGAGACTATCAGAAGTTCAGCAGAAGGTAGAGCAGGCGGAGCAAGAATTGCTAGTGCAGCAACAGAACAATAATCAGCTGACCAAGCAATTACAAGAGCAAAAGCAGAGGATTGATGAAGGCACAATCCAAAGGCAAAAGGAGCTATCGGTGGCACTGGAGCAGTTAAGAATATCAAATGAGGGAACAATGAAAGAAAAAGATGAGCAAATCGCTCAATTGAACACTCAAATTGAGCAAATGAAAAAGCTCCCTCAGGTAGACGAATTCAAAGCAGAAGCGCTCCAGTTAAATAAGGCATTGATTAATCAGGTTAAGCTACTATGTCAATAGATTACACAAGCAGAACCATTGTGCGAGTTGGAAGCATCCATAAGCGAAAAGGTAGAAAAAAAAAGGACCTATTTGGATCAGGCCGAAGAAACACTGACAAAATTTATAGAATGGCAGGATTGTGATATAGGTTGGGCAACTAATCTACCGAGAATTCTGGAATCGCACAAAGAGATATTATTCATAGAATGGCAATCGCAACTAATGAAGGCAGAAAGAGCAATTTCCAGATGCAAAACAATCAGTGGAAATTTGGTTGAATTAGTATATAATACACTTTATTTATCTAATATGATTTCCCAATGCACTCCAGGTCAATTAACAGCGGCAAATATGTTGGAGCACTCATTCTATCCGGAGCTGGAGAAAAACGCAAGATTGATCGCTGGAATCAACAATTTGACATGGGATGCTTATTGGTTCTTCTTAATCAAGCCATACAGCCAAAGAGCCGCCTTGAAATGCCTAACATATGCTGTCGGGTATATTATACCCGACATTCAGGATGCCACCTTCGCTGCCCAATTCAGTTTGCGCCTCAACAAACCGCCAGAAGTAGAACCAATGCTTGCGACAAGCCAGCTTAGGTTTAAGGGCAAAAAACCTGAGGCATGACTCACTTCGCCGACTGCCAGATCGCCCCTGAGAGATAGACCGCATTTACTGATACCAATTTAGTAGGATTTTGTTTCATAGATTTTTTTAGCTTAGTAGTATTTATGGACCCTTTCATGCATTTAGAAAGGGTCGTAAAGTTTTGTATATGACTTAAACCCTGAAGTTGCACTATTGTACTTCAGGGATATTCTTTTATGAAACTCGACCAATTATTCCGAATTTAATGAGGAAGGTTTTTATGCAAATGTGCACTACTGTCATTGTTTGAAAGCATTTCTGTGTTGAAGAAGGAATCTTGAATAGCGATTGATATTTCAGATTGATCTACAGCTCACATGGTACTATTATCTGCGTCTGTACTCATTTTTGTTATATGAATTGTTGTTTGGATCACTCTTATTAGAATAATTCTAATTTAGTTTAATGCTCATTCTTCTAGCTGTTGCTATTTTCATTTCTTTAGCAGTTTCTTATATGAAACTGAATCTTACATAGAAACTTGATGTTTCTATCTTTGTAAATATCTCTGTATTATTATCGAGTATGGTTGCTCAATCAATTCATTGAATTCATTTGGAAATCCATATGCGTGTTTCGCACTGTTTTATGGTATCAAAGCAAGGTTTTCTCGAGTTATTTCTATTATTCCTTTCTAAGGTCGAGTCCTCTGTAAGCCAGATAGCCTTCACTGAGTCTCAGCTTCGGCTTTGCTCACTGTGATAAAAGCTTACAGTCGTCTATCTCGATACAGAAGTGGATCATTCAAAATAACTCTTCAGTTGTTGCTCTCTGTTCCAAATTCGTCCTTTGTTAGTTCATTTTCTGTGGTTCCAGCAAATTTTTTTTGGATTTCCAAGCCCAGTTACGCAGTCCATTTCGTGGGTCCAACCTTGCCAATTTATTCTCGTATAAGGGTCTTCTGTTTGTACCCGCTACTTTTCGGTCAGTTACGTGAAGGTTGTACCCGCTGTTTTTCGATCAGCTGATCAAAACGCGGGGCTGGATACCGTGACAGGGTTTGCACTGTTTTTTTAAAGGCCCGGTGACAGGGTTTGCACTGTTTTTTCAAAGGCCTGTGGCTCAGCAGTCTCCAGCTAATAAACCCATACGTGCTGCGGTAGTCTTATAAAAGGAACCATACATTGTGCGCGATTTACCCGATCACGAGTTTTTGCGGCGGCAGAAAATCAAACCCGCGAACATTGAAATCGCACGGCTTCCAGGAATCACACGGCACAATTGGACGGGTGCGATAAAAGGTCTATCGCACAGTCACAGTTTTTTTTTGGTTGATTAAATCAGCGTGAACGTATCAGTGGTAGTCATCCCTACACAACCGCTCGACAACCCCTTCACGCAAATCATGATACATATATACAGCCAAATCATAAGCCTCGTCATCAGCCATCAATACGAAACCAACATCCGCCGAATACACCACAGTTTGTTGCAGTCAAAAAAAAAAAAAAACGCTTACGTATCAGTGATCCGGAACACCGTTTTTTTTTAACCAGCGTGAACGTCATACAGGTATCTCTGCTCAGTCGCACGACACGTGGCACAGTCTGTTGCAGTCATAGCGTTTACAAATCAATGATCCGTAATTTTTTTTGTGATCCGTGACTGTGAAAATATACAGCAGATAAGATAAAAAAAAAATTGCGACATTTCTCTCAGCTGTGTTTTAACTGATTTATTGGTCGAGTCATCTTTGCATGCAAGAAGGGTATGTTTCTATGCTCTAGTGCCGAATAAATATTGCTGGTATATTTCTGATCAGTTTAATAGATCAGCGACAGTCATTCTGGGACCATATTCCTGAGTTAATACAGCTGTAAGATTCTTGTCCGAATTAGTCAGATTCTTCTTTATCTTCTTGAGAAACAAACAGACGGCGTCACTAACCAATCTAATGCTGGAAGGTAGTCAACGCTTCAATGGCACAAACTACAACATCTGGAAATAGAGAATGCTAACCATTTTTGAATATAGGCGTCTTGACCAACTCATTCTCAAAAAGGAGCTTCGTCCTGGTACAGCTGGCACTGATCAAGACAAATTTGATGATCGAAATCGAGAGGCAGTTATGCTCCTCAAGCTCTCTGTCGCTGATGATCAGTTACCTCAGATTCCTTCTGGCAAGACAGCTGTTGAGATCTGGCAACAGTTAAAGGAACTTCATGAGACATCCGACAAGAGCAGAGCCTTCTTTCTCAAAAATCAGTTGTTCTCCATCATGATGGACGAACATATGTCTTTACAGGAACATCTCAACAAGATTAAAGACATTCGAGATCAGCTCGAAGCCATTGGTCGCACCATGGAGGAAGAAGATCTGGTGGTCATCACTCTGAAAAGTCTACCACAATCTTATGAGCACTTCATAGAAACTCTAAACATTACTGCCACTAATGTTGATCTAAAGTTTCCAAAGTTATGCACCAAACTCATGCAACAGGATCGATGGAAACAACAATTTGGTAGTGGTACAGCATCAGCCTCCTCAGAAAATGCCTTTGCTGCCAAATATCAGTCATCTCAGTCCTTTCAGCAGAAAGGTTCTTCTCAGTCTTTTGATCCTACTAGGAAGAAAACTGTGCAGTGTAACTACTGTCACAAATTTGGCCACATGAAGAAAGATTGCCGACAGAGAATTGCTTCAGAACAGAAGAAACAGGAAGGGCTTCATTAGACAGCAAATGTTGCAAAACATTCCGAGCAGACAGATTCTGCCTTTTACGCTTTTATGGCTAAAAGGTCTTCCGATCATATTCCATCATCTGCCTGGTACATTGACTTTGGTGCATCACGCCATTTCTCTCACAGGCGTGACTGGTTTATTGATTTCTCACCTTTCAGTGATTCAGTGGTATTTGGAGGAGGTGAAAAATACACAGTAGATGGCAGAGGTACAGTCCAAATCCAGTCTGGTGGACGCACACTTATCTTCCTAAATGTATACTATGTTCCTGGGATGGAAATTAATCTGCTGTCCGTCAGTCAGATTATGAGGAACTCTCCTCAGCTTGATATAGTATTCAGTGTACACAAATGCTCTATTATCGACAGGGAGATAAATCTTACAGTTGTTGTTGGCCTAGAAGATCATGGTCTATACAGACTTCTTCACATCGGTGATTTTCCAGAAGTGGCTCTAGCAGCTCGTGCTTCTCCCATCAGCACTCTATGGCATCAGCGATATGGGCACCTAAACATGCAGTATCTCTCTCAGCTCTCTCAGGAAGGACTTGTGTCAGGATTACCTGATATTCAGACTCAGCAGTTGGGCGTATGCGGCGCATGTCAAGCTGGAAAACAACATCGGTCTTCATTCACGAATGGAGAATCCTGGCGCGCATCTAAGGTACTCTAGCTAATTCATGTTGATATTTGTGGCCCCATGAAAACATCTTCTATCACTGCTTGCAAATATTTTCTGCTTATTGTAGATGATTTCAGTAGAAAAATGTGGGTTTATTTTCTAAAAAATAAATCTGAGGCATTTAGTATATTTCAGAAGTTTAAAACCTTAGTGGAAAAAGAGTCTAGCTGTGATATCATGACTCTTAGAACAGATAACGGGGGGGAATTTTGTTCTTCTGCTTTTTCCACCTTCTGTGCTACTCATGGCATAAAACGCTAGTTCACTACCCCCTACACCCCTCAGCAGAACAGTGTTGTTGAACGTCGCAACCGCACGGTTGTTGAAATGGCTCGC
>APFE031733585.1:115806-144813 GCA_000404065.3 Pinus taeda
AAAGGACACCGCTCACAAACAGATACAGATCAATACACCAGTATTTTGACGTGGTTAAAACCCTCAGAGAGGGAAACAGTCCACGGCCTGCACCAACGTGGCTACTACAGGCAATTTATTAATAAAAGAATGAAAATTTACATAAGCTTCTCTCATGCACGGTTAACCTACAAATGACCCTCCATGCGCTTTAAATAGAATTCATGGACCAATCGGGTGTCAAGCCCCGGATCAAGTGTCGGTAATACCGAGGAGAGAATGAACCGTCGGATCACTACATATCGTGACCGTCGGATTGTAAGTTACAAAATGTACAACGGTAAAGAAACACACTTTACCTAACTCTATACTAGACCAAGTTGAACTTAACTATTTCCTATGTGTCGAAATATCCTAACATATTTATAGTAGTTTGAGTCTCCAAAGTGAGGCCGACTTTGCCAACTTGATTGAGGCCGACTTTGTCAACTTAATTGAGGCTAACTTGAAGGATTAGGAAGCCGACTTGATGGAGAAGGAGAATATACATAATAATTTTCTTTCATGGCACAAAGATCCCAAGAATGGTCTATATAATGGTAATGACCCAAAATATAATCCTAGAAGCCTTCAATGGAGGCTTTAACCTAGAAAACAATGACCCAAGCATGAAACCCATGCTTTAATAAGTCATTTTCTTTAACAATAAAATTTCTTTTGACAAGTACAATTATGAAGATCGACACTAGTTACATTCTTCAACACTAGGGAGAATGACTGACATTGATGATGCAAATTTCATCACTCCCTCTTGCTGAGAGAGACATGCTCAATCACTCCAAGCTTGTCCTCAAAGTATAAAGACTTCATCCTGGGACAAAGGCTTTGTCAACAATATGCTTGACTACAAAATAGTACTGAAGCCACACTGCTTCCTTTTGTACCATGTCTCAATACTAGACCTCACTGTGCTTCGACTTGTCATCATGTTCGTCACCTAAACCTAATCAAGACAATCTTGCAAGTAGCCTCTGAAGCCATATCGCTTCTCAACTTACCAACCTAGTTGCAATGTACTCGACCTCTGCAATATTGAGTGTCAGAGATGTCTACTTTCTGCTCATCTAAGAAGTCATAATGGAGCTAGAACTAAAGCAACATCCTAAAGAACCCTTTTTGTCTTCTATACTCTACCTAATCAAAATCTATGAATCTCTACAATTGTACTTCATTGTCTGAGACATATATCAAACCATAATTGGTTGTGCCATGACCAACTGTACCATATTGGTACCTCAACACATGTTGAGCCACATGCCTCGGTTCAACCATAAACCGATCGACTGTATCCATCATCATGGCTACTTTCTGGTTACCCTAATTGGGTGCTCTTTCTAAAACAAATTCTATTGTGGAAATCGTGGTTGCTCCCTTAGCTTGACAGTCCATCATTTTGAACTCAGAGTCCAACTCCCTTTGAAGCTAAAACAAGGCTCCCTAACTGCTTCCTCTATTACAGAAGCAAATCTTTCTACCACAGCTACTCCCTCTAACACTTGAGTCCTTATGCTTCCATCATAAAAAAATCATAAAATAACAAGATCAATAAAGACTCATCAAATATCCATCAATCCAAGAATACCAAGCCTAGTGTGTCTGCCTGTGATCGTATAAAGCATTCTTCAATCATGAGACTTATTCTCATGTACCTCAAAGCCCTAAGGTAGCCCTATGTCTACTTCTTTCTCCTCAATTACTTCATTGAGAAAAACGATATTCACATCCAACTAGTGCAATTTTCAAAGCAATGATAATAGTTTTAAGGTAGTTGAATCCCATAAAAAAATGTATGTACCTCACAACTAGAGCAAATGTCTTGTCATGATCCTCTCGCTCTTTCTAGGAGAACCTTCTCTATGTTGCCATCTACTACACACTAGATCCTATAGATCTATTTGGAAGTCACCATTGACTTCTCTTCGGCAAAATCAAGGTATACTTTAAACCTGTTGATCTGCCTGCTCCCTCTGAGCTCGGATCTCATCTAGTACAATATCTCTCAACACAAATCATTGATTCTGGGAGAGTCCTCTTGTCACGATTTGCTTCGTTCTTCCACTACTTTGATCTGCTGCCAAAGCCTTGGCAACCTTCACTATGTACCTACAATCCTCACTAGGAGGTCATGGAATAAGGATTACAACCCAGCAAAAGAAATAATGAAAAGAGGTTGATAGTAAAACAACAACAATAATAGTCAAAGAAGAGAGATATAAAGTACTTATCTTTTTGAGGATTATTGGGAAATGTCTGCTCCCTCTTGATCTTGCCCTTCTTGCATCCATCTTATAAATTTATCAACCTCATCCTCATTATTAACATAATGTGATTCCTTCCATGCATGAGCTAGGGTTTCTTATTTCAGTGGAAACATTAATATAGGTCCATCTCTAGAGTTTTATCCACAAAACCTAGGGCTTTCTTATCCAGACCTTCTAGTTGGTTAGGGTTTACAAACCCTAAAACTTCCAAATACCCTTTGTAACAAACTTTGTAATGAATTGAATTAATTTGTTGCTTTAAGGTCAAGAACTCTCTTTCCTCTGGCTCAATCATCAAGGACCAAGCAATGGTACCCTAGTACCAGCAATATATCTTAGCCAATCATAACTTCAACAATATGATACTAGCAGTATGTGCAAGACATCTTCTGCATTCATGACAAGGTCCTTTGGTCAAGTAAATTATAAGGCTTTTGGCCACTAATTCTATAAGGATAATCTTCAATTCTGGAACTAACTTAGCCTTTCAAGTTATCTTGTCCTCTTCAAAATTATTGCAACAACAGTAATACTTTGTCCTTGTTCTTCAAGAAAATTTCAGTGTGCAAGACTGATGAGGAACTCGGCCTCTTTTGCACTGTCAATGTCCTTTTTTGTTAATTTTTGGTATGTTCTATGCTAGAGCAAATTATTTCAATTTCTTCTCCATTTTAGCAATCACATCAGCATAAAGTAAACTGCAGATAGAACATAAATATAAATCGCAGAAGACAAGCCAAGACAAGAGGACACAAGATGTGGCGCTAGCCGGGGACAAACCCCAATGTGGGGAACCCTTGATCAATTCTTCTTTTATGTTCTTCAAAGTTCAGCACACAGAGAGAGATCGTACATTTACAATAGAAGTCAACATTTTGACTTTTGATATCGCATGAGATCAGTTGAAGACATATTGCTTCAACTGATTCTCTAAGGTGACTCCTTCACCTATCATAGTGTTGTCTTTCGTCCATATGCTGCACATAACCGTGTGACACCATGCAGTACTGTCATAATGTTGATCCTTAATGATTGAGCTGCTCTCATCTGCTCTTGTCATCGTGCAGCTCATTATGTTGCATCTTCCATCATCATGCTGCCCATTATGCTGCATCTTCCATCATCATGTTTGCCCATTATGCTGCATCTTCTCATTATACTGAGATTATCTAACATGAGATTAGGACCATATCTCTGCTTCCATTGAGAAAGTAACTGAGTTTATTATTACACGGAGAGTTGAAGTGGTTATGTATAGCATTGAGACACATAAACATATGCTGAGACTATTAGATAACAGGTCTGAATATCCTTCGCTGTAATACCAAGATCATCTTTATGGCATGACTGTCTTACTGTTCCATCTCCATCCGAAGTTCTGTAGCTACAGGAGTATGATGTCAAGACTACTCTTATTCATGCGAGATTAGCCCAACACTGGAATGCCGAGATTGTCTATACGCTCCAGTAATCCGAGGTCTTGACTGTGATTGCACCTAATACCCAATCGAGGTGCAGTCAAGCCCTAGATTTGGATCTGCTCCTTCATTCCGGATACCCTCATATCTTGATTGCAGCTTCAAGCTTTGACTGCAGCTCTTGACTGCGGTTATGACTATGTGAACAACGTATCAAGGTATCACATGAACAGAACTGTGCTTCTATGCCTGCGGCTTCACTTCATGATTGTGGCCAACTGTGCTTCTATGCCTGCGGTTATTACGTGCTTCACTACGTTACCATTGCGGCTACCATGTATGCATGCGGCTTTATCTCATGCTTGCTCTCTCTACCGCAGCTACCCTTTATGACTGCGGCTACCCTTTATGACCTGTGTATTAGGGCTTGCGTATATGAGCTTCTTCAGTCAACGTATAAGGCTTCTTGGACAGCGTATTAGGGCATCACTTGACAGCAAGTTAGGGCATCACGTGACTGTGTATTGAAGCTCCTTTGGACAGTGAATAGGAGCCTTCCTTGACTGCAACAAGGGTACATCTGAACTGCGGCTAGGGCATCATACACTTAGCCCAGTGTATTCTTAAGTGTCTCTCCTTCTCCAAAAATCCAAGACGTGGAGAGGAGATCACATGAAGAGTGTCTTGCAAATGATTTCAAGTCCTCTATATTTATACTAAAACGTAAATGATGAATACACACGACTATTGGGCTTTTGAGCCTACACAAGTTGCTGGCCGACTAAACAATTTGTCTTATAACATAAATAAATTCATAACTCCATGAATACTTATTGGAATCGGAAGATCTTTAGATCAATCCTACACCTCTCAATGAGAGGGATCCAATAAAAATATCAGCTGCCGTAAATAAGATGACCCACATGGAGTTTGGCCTTAGTTGCCAATTTTAACATTTTTCCCAAAACTAAATTTTATCCCTTTCAATGTCCAATCTGACTTAACAAAGGATCTTCTTGGCTGTGTTAAAAGCCAAACTTTTCAAGGTTGAATAATTTCTTTTAAAAAATCATCATAGAAACAATTCGACTCAGGCAACTTGTTGTAGCAGCTGCAACACCCTCCAAAATTTTGGCCTGAATCGAATTTTGGAGCCTACTGTCGATCTTGTGATTGATCGTTCCTTAGTCACTTATTGGTCAGTTGATGATTTCAAGCCCCCTTCTCGAATATCAAGTGTCGTTCACGATTTTATCTTTATATAGCAAGTGTCGTCTTCGGGCATGGGAGTTATCGCTTGTCTTGCAAAGGGGAGTTTTAGTTTGCATCAAGGGGCAAT
Organism: Pinus taeda; assembly: GCA_000404065.3. NCBI lineage: Eukaryota > Viridiplantae > Streptophyta > Pinopsida > Pinales > Pinaceae > Pinus > Pinus taeda. Next base: position 120,864 of record APFE031733585.1, read on the forward strand.
CTTTGTGAAAATGAGTTGTTCTCATCATATATACATGTTTCGCACTCATTTCCAAGGTTTCACACACCATTACACAAGTGTCATCATTATCCTCACAAAGTCCATCGACAGGGCCGCACTTGTCGTAAGTTGCCACAAAGGTTGTTGCATTAAGCGAAGTATGCTTTCATATGTTCTGGATGATCTACGTTGTATCACCAAGTATCCAAGTGTGTGGCCACAGTCAAGTTCTATCACTATTCACATTGGTTCCACTGATCCCACACTTAGCCAAATTTCGAAGGATTCATCGCAACCTAGCCTCACCCAGCCTTTCTAAACTGCGCACTTCACATCTGCAACCCTCAAGCTTTGTCCTTGCCTGTTGGAACTACGCAATGCACAGAAAGCCAAACCTCCCTTGGCCTCCAAAACTGCGCAAATGCTTCCTCCAGTGTCCTTCCCTCAATCGGAGCTCACTTCCTTCAGAAAATGCACAGTTCTGTCTCTCAAGCCTCTCAGCTGCCCAATCCCCCTTGCCTCCTGAAACTGCGCAGTTTGTCCTCCCGGGGCCCCATCCCGCAGCAGTCACTGCCTGATTGAACTGCGCAATTCCATCCCTCAGTGGGCACTGCGTAAATTTTTCCCTCAATGAGGAGTGTGCAGAAATTTCCCTCAATCTAGCATGAGTTGCGCACTGCACATTCTCAGTGATCAAGCTCGACCCTTAGCTGCTTGAATTGCGCAATTACGCAGTCACTAGGCCTTCTCCCCTGACCTGTCACTCAATCCTAGACCAGTTCATGAATCCAAGTGCTCTACCTTAGGCTAGGGGTTTATCAGACTGACGTCGTCTTGTCATGAGTGGATTGCAGATACAGGAATTCTACCATGCTATGGCAACATGATGAAGAAGGGGGACATGCTAAATAACGCTTAAGGGGTTGAGTTGAAAAGATAATCATCAGATCAGAAGACCAAGGAACCCTCAGGTATGATAGAAGATCAGAGATCAGGACCGCATGAAGACTCCATCTGATTCACAACCCTTTGGAGGGTAGGTACGAAAAACAAAGCACATCTTTCATGAAGTTGAAATGCACCTCTTAGTGTAGTATGAAGGACAGTTTATCATTGTCATATCATTATGTCTTCAATGACATGCATGGTCGCAAACACTGAAAGTCATTCCATGTGTTTCCGCTACGTGTTTCACTCCCTTTCACAAGATAGGCAACATGTTGTCTTTTAGCATGTTGGTTGTCGCACTTTATGCATAAGCTCATTCTGGTGGTTGTAAGGGCTCATCTTTGTGTTTATGAGTTTTCCTAACCATGTAAACACCTGTTGCACTCATTCACAAAGTTTTGAGCATTGTCGCACAAGTGTCATCACGGTCATCATAAAGTCTACCTTAGGTGTCGCACTTGTCATAGTTGGTCATGAAGCAGTCACACACAAGTGAAAGCGTGGTTCATGTGTCATGGGTGATCAATGTTGTTGAGTCGTCAAGTATTCTAAGTGTTAGGACACAATCGAAGCTCCATCACTTCACCTGTCGGTCTCACTGCTCCAGCGCTTGGCCTTTTCCGAAGAAGCTCCCCGGCCCTTCAACTTGGCTTCACCCAGCCTGTCTGTACTGCGTATTGCGCAGTTCTAGTCAACAAGTTGTGACCTTGGCCCTTGGATCTGCAAAATGCACAGTTCCTGTCCCCCAAGACTGATGCATTGCACAATTCCTGAGCCCAAGAACCAGCCTTCCCTTCCAAAATTGCGCAATCTTTTCAGTCAGCCTTCCCTTCCAGAACTGCGCAGAGGCTGCCTTCAGTAGTCCTCCCCTCATTCTGACCCATTGTCTCCCAAAACTACGCAGAAGCCAGTCAGCCTTCCTCTCCAAAACTACATAGAAATCTTCCACAACTCCTTCAGCCAGACTCACTCTCTCAAAACTACGCAGAGACTGTCCCTCAGCCCAGCCTGGACTGCGCATTGCGCAGTTCCAGGCCTCAGGCCTCAGCCTTGGCTGCTGGGACTGCGCATGAGCCTCCCTCTTTGACCCGCAACTCAGTTCCGACTTAGTGTTTGAAGTTGAATGCACCATCTTAGGCTAGGAGGTTTTCAAGTTGATGTTGTCTCGTCATGAGTGAATAGTAGATACAGGAACCTGGCGGGATGATGAAGAACGAGATGAAGGTGGAAGACATGCAAAGGACATTCTTGTAGCTGAGCATGCAAGTTGATCCTTCAAGGCAAAGTAAAGGGACACCAACTCACGACCACAACCCAAGACTTGAGATCATTGGAGATTCCTGTCACCAAGTCATGAGGAGGTGGAAGACAAGAGTATTCTCAAGAAGACATCACTCACAGCAGCAGTAGTGGCTTGACACTACCACAACATCCAAGCAGTTTACATCAGCAGTGCCATGAGTCTTGTCATGTGCTGTCATATGCCACATCATCATTGTGGACCATATATATTATATTCAAATGTATTGTAAAGTGGAAGTCCAAAGGACACACATGAATATGGAGAGTCATGTAAGTTGAAAAGTCATAGGAAGTTGAACAGTCATGAGGGTAGTCAAAGAGTCACAAAGGGGAAGCATCACCCCTTGGTTATATATACCCCCTCATTGTATGAGCAAAGGACTTTTTCACCTTGGCTCCTCCCGCAAGGCATAAGAGAGATCAGTTAGTTCTTTGAGGAGCAAGGAGTGGCTCGGACGTCCCACTACTGGGGCTAGTGATGTACAATGTAAATATGTGTCTTGGAACCTTTGCTTTATAACAGAAGCCTTTTCAGGCCAACAAGTTCTTCATGCATGAACTATGAATGTTTGTAAGACTATTATGTGGACGTTTGTATTTCATGTTTGCTTTCACATGTACTAAGATATTTGAACTATTTCAATTATTTTAGTGCTTATGTTGTTGAGAATGGGTTGTAATGGTTGTTATTGTTATCTCATCCTTGTGGACTATTCCGCAAGAAAATAGATAGATCTTTCCTTGTTATTGGTTATAACGACTGTCGCATCCACTATGGACTAATCCGCTAGATGTTAGACGGATCTTTCCTTGTTTGTTGGTTGTAACAATTGTCGCATCCGTTGTGGACTATTCCGATGGATGTTGGACAGGTCTTTCTGGTTCATGTGTGTCTCTTCCTGGGCGATACTATTACCTCTCACTTAGAGGCTCACTTTTCTCTCACCCTTTGCAGTAGAAGAAGCTCGACATAATTGCACTGCACACTCCCCTTGCTTTTCGAGGACACCATTGCATCACTCTCTTGTGCTGACAACTAGAACCAAGGCAAATCTTTAAGGATTTGGCAACCGGGCCTTTATACCAAATGGGGCTCCTACACCAAATGGTGTGAGGTCTGATTAGGACTTAATATCGGGGAGATCCCCTTTGTTGACGGATTTCCAGCACCGTCAACAAAAATGGCGCTAGAAGGAGGGCCAACCGACAAGTTGTGCGCATTGAGTCTGGTTTGAATCTCTTCTTTATAATGGCTCTTCCCCAAATCATAATCCCGGGATGTTTTTATAAAGAGCTTAATTGTACCATCCTTGCGGAAGTTATTCATAACCTATCCGAATTTACGTCTGATGGTGAGGGTGAATCAACTTTTCATGAACATCTGTTTCAAGTTGTTCGTCTTTGTCTTTCTCACAGAATATGTTCCAAAGATGTCATGGCTAGATTACTCAGCCTCACATTTGAAGGTGGTGTTAATCGATGGTGTCATACATTACCCACTACTTTTGTCCATTCATTCGACCAGCTTGCCAAGGAGCTTCATAAAGCCTTTGATGAGTATAACTACCAAGGTGTTTGTGGAAGAATCAATCTTTTAAGAATGGAGCCTAACGAATCAGTTGAGGGATTTTTTGATCGATTCCTTCACCTCCATTATGAAATTCCTAAAAAACATTTGAACTGGGATTTCTTGAAACAACAGTTTGAGCGCTTGGTTCTTTTCTCTTCATACGGTGAACCTGAACCTCCTGATTTCTCTACTTCCCCAACTCTTGCAAATCATGAGGCACCTCAAATTTCAGAGGAGGAGCTTATTGCCCCTTCTGTTCTTTGTCCTCCTCCTTTTCCAGTCCCAATGCAAGTGCCTCGTGGTGGTTGTAAAATTGGGAAATCTGTGAATCAAATCTCCATTCCATTTTCTCATTCTTCTTCCGCTTTGCATGATTTAGACTCAATGGAGGAAAGTCCAGAATGGCTCATGAAGCCTACGACGACGACTAACTCCTCCATTTCGCAAGATGTTGTCACTGTTCACAACTCTAGTCTCAAAGCCAATCCAGATTTTTGTTATCCTCTATCATCTACATGTCCTGACTCTTTGTACCAATCTGCTCCACCAACTGGTTCATCACATTCTCTTAATTCTCAAGTTGCTGGTTCAAATTGTGATCAGGTACAAAGCAGTCACATTACCCAAGTAGAGGAGCAGAAAGGTGAAGACACTTTCCATCTTTCCTCTCTTTTTCAAAATGTTCCATGTCAAGAAATTGCATTTCCATTCTTGAACGATTCTCAATTTGCTAATCTCGGTAGAGAATCCAATGCAATCAATTCTTTCAATCAACCCCCAGCCTTGGGCAGTGGTCATCCCAATGATGATAACTCTATTTCCGTATATCGCGACGAATGCCCAAGCAAATCATATGATCTTTCAGTTTCTCATGAAGATTTTAATTTAGACCTAGAATCTGCGTCAGTCAAAGAAGATGTTCATATTGAAACTTCCTCTTCACCTCACTATCCCTTGTGTCCTACCATTTACAATACATCTACTTGTGACAAAGATACCTCATGCCCTTCAATTTATTTATCTAACGAGTTATCCCCTCGATTAACGCAAGGCGGTGAGGTTGTCCATGATGAAATTGAAAATAGTCAAATCATAGAGAACCCTTCCCACCCCTCATCATCTCTTCTCTTGCATGAGGACAACTCTTCAAATCAGCTTGCTCATGAGATCTCACCGATTCATTTATCTTTGGATTTATGATCAAAAGAGTCTTCCGATTTGAGCAATCTGGTTGTTGAAGTTGAAAAATCCGGTAAAATCTGTGATAGAGATGGTTGTATCCGAGGAGCAATGGCCTTACTGAAACCAGCAATAGCAGTTATCCTCAAACCATGCATGATCTGGTTCAAGCTTCAAAATACAATTCTACAATCCTGGGAAGTTTCGAGACCTGCCAGCGAGTCGAGGCACTTTCGACTTCCGTTGATGGTCATGTCAAGATCTTGCGACTCTGGTAAGCCCCCAAAAAAAGTCAGATCTGGTTTCTCTCGCACATTCCATCTCTTTGCATGGTTTCACTCGATGTAAATTTCCTTGTGAAAAATGTTTGGTATTCCGGGTGTGACCTTTCGAATTTTCAAGATTTTACTTCTGACCGAATTCAAAAATCTGTTACAATCCATTCATCTTCATGCAAATCTCTCGCATCAAACTCGGGTTGGGAATGTGCATCTTTCATAGAGTCATGGAACTATGAAGTTGATCATTCCGAGGACTATCTTTGCCTGAAGGAATCATACTTACCGAATTTATCCTTTAACGGTCAGCTCCTGGGTCTTCTTGCGAATTTTATATTGCAAATTTGTCCTCTCATCGCACCAGAAATCCTTTTGAGTGATAATGAATGCACAAGTTGTCACACAAATCAAGTTCTTCTCCGTTCACCATGTCCCACCTGGTCTCATGCATTTGTGGTGCTATTTGTCACCAATTGTAGGAAAAACAAGCCTATTCGCTTATTAAGTCTCTAAAGCATTTCCAGACATATGTTGGATATTCCAACATAATGGCTTATGTTCCCCATTCAGTATTCAAAGATATTTTGACTAAACAAGATTGCTTAGGAGTCAAAGGTAAATGGGTGGCAAGGATACAACCATACAAGGGTATGATTTGGAACTCAAGCCATTTATAATAAAGGGGCAAGGGTTGGCAAAGATGCTAATTTAAGGAAATGAAATTGCTCTCAGTATGGATGGTGAAAATAATTTCAATATCTCCACGGTACTTGATAAGTTGGAGCAATATGAATGGTATGCAGATATATTAGTCTTAACTCTTAAGAACCTTATACATCCAGATCATCTAGTAGATTACAAGAGAAAAGCATTAAGGTCAAACATCTCAATTTTGCTTAATTCATCAAGGTTTGGATTACAGAAACCCAAAAGAATTGATTCTCGTATGTGTGGACCTAGAATAATCAAAGAGGCTCATGGAAAAGATACATGGAGAATTCTTTGGTAGGCATTACACAGCGCAGACAACTCATACAATTTTAAGGGTTGGTTATCATTGGCCAACTATGAGTTGATATCCCTAGTTTTTTTTAGCTCTTGTCAAATTAGCCACAAGGTTAGCCACTTTGCCTTTGCAACCAATCATAGTAAAAGCACCCTTCCAATAATGGGATCTTGATTTGATAGTTGAGTTTGAGGACAGTTCAAGTAATGTTTTTCCATGGATTCTTATGGCTACCAATTACTTCACCAGATGGGTTGAAGCTATAACTACAAAAAAGCCAATTGACACAGTGGTGCTGGAGTTTTCAGAAGATAAGATCAACACAAGATTTGGTGTTCCAGCGAAGATCACCGTCAGAGACGCCAAAACCTTTAGTTCAATGGAAATGTCAACATTTTGTTTCATCCATAGCATTGTCTTATCCCATTCCTCCAACTATTATCCCAAGAAATGGTCTTGCAAAATCGATAACAATAATTTGATAACCATCATCAAGAAAATAGTCAGAGATAACAAAAAAAGTTAGGATACTAAAATAAATATAGTCGGGAATAACAAGAAGGGATACTTGGACTCAGATAGGCAAGCAAATCAGTGAGGTGAGAGAGTAAGAGTTCGACTGGGACTCAGAAAAAACTAGGCTCATTTGAATGACCAGCAATACCAACTCAGCTCATATAAGTCACGAGTTCAAGCCAAGCCCAGAAAGTCCTGCTACCAAGCCAACATTGTCCTTTAACTTGTAATCCGTAAAACATGTAGTTTATGGAAAAACTGTATCTGGTGTGACTACAAAACATTTCAGTGATTCTCAGGGTGTTTGGGCTTACTATATAGACAATCCAGACACTGCTGGAATAAAGCAGGATACAATTTCTAGGAATGTGAATTTTGTCATAACATGAGTCAAACAGTTTCAATGGAAAATAGAAAATCAAATTTGAACTGAGAAATTATTCTTCTCCTGCAACGCTTACACCAAGGGAGGCCATGACACAGAAACTAAACTCGGGTGTTTAGTTTACATACTAATTTCAAGGCCCTCTGAACCATAGTAGCAAGATTCGGCTGCAGTGACCTTTGCCTTACGGAAATTCGGCACTAATACGAAATTCAGTGAATATCTGATATAGTATGAATAGTACGGATATAGTGAAAGTCAACTTACACTTGATTTATTTGATATTATTTTCATAGGTATTCGACCCCCTACATTCATAAACCCAACAATTATAGACCAAAACCCAAAAAATATTTGAAGAAACCTTCAATACATTTATAAATATAAAATACCAGCAAAATTTTCCAGAACTGGAGTATTTTTTTCTGCCTTAATGAATGTTCTCAAGCTAACACAAAAAAATTTGGAAGAACATACATATTTTGTATCAGAGACATTCTGGATTTTTTAGGTTACATGTCGAATCAAATTCGAATTCGTATATGAATATGAATATTGTTACTATGCTCTGAACCCTTCTGTTAGGAATGGAGGAAGCCATGTGTATGAACAATTAAACCCGGGCGATCTTTCATTCCCAAGCACAAAAGTGATACCTAGGATCTTCTAGAAGTGTCTGGAAAGTTCTTGATTTCTTGAAATTTTGTGTGTTTCTAGAAATGTAGGTGGTTTCTACTAGCAAAAATATAATCATGTTCCATGAACCAACTTCTTTTGAATGAAAATCAACTATTGAAATGAAATCAATGGGAAAAATATATTACCTGGTCTGACTGCGAGCTATTATATCGGACGAACCGTCCATGGCCGTTTTACCTCCTTGTATATAGTCAAAACTGTCTTGCACGGCCGCAGAAAATCCCCCTGGGCTGCCTGTCTTCCTGAATGACGGAGGCATGTCTCTCTCCTATTTGTTCTTTTTACCTTTTCTATGAATGTCTTAATGTGGCTGCACAAATTTATAAATAAATTTCTCCTACATTTTTCGGAAAAAGATTATATTTTTCGTTTTATATTTGTTTTCCACTCTGTGTTGTGGTGAAAAAAGATCTTTTATAATAAAATTTATATTTATTAATGTATTTTTTTTAATATTTTAAATGATAAAATTATTGTTAATTGATGATAAGAATAATTTTTATAAATACTCATTTACAGAAGTAAATTAAACCAAAAATAAATAAAAAAAATTGATGATATGGAAAAGGGCAACTTTCTTTCTTATTCTACATCTTTAACTTTATATATCTTTAACTTTAAATTTAAAAAACGACCCCGGATGTGGGTGATGGGACGTGCGATGGAGAGGAGCCACATGGTAGACATGGGCTGCCTCGTGTCCAAGCTGAGCATTGAAGTAGCCCTTCGCCGCCATGGACAGTCGATACAAGGAAGGCGGCAGGCATTCAATGAGAGTTATGACACCATGGAATGACTGCAACTTGCAGCTGAGGCGTACAGGGGCCAAGGGAATTGCTGGACTGTTTTTAAGGACGAAGGGTCGAGCCATGGAGAACAGTTTGTTGTCAGATGCATCGTCCCTCAGGCTTCTAATCCTGTGGGCAGCGTTGGCGCGTTCAGTTCTGGTTGTTGTTTGGGCACTCTTCAGTGGTGGTTCTGGACAGCGGGGCGTTGCGACAATTCCGCTCCTGCATCCATCTCCGCCCCTGCAGCCCCTGCAAACATGTATCGAAGAAGGGGTCCAGCCCGCGGAAGACCGGCTCGCCCTCCAGCCTCACGACCACGTGTTCAGTGCTACCGCTGCCAGTGTCATAGAGGAATTCAGGCCACCCCCATTCAGGCAAGCCAGTTCATGGACTCAAGCGGTCCTAATGCTGAGCCAGCCCCTGCACCCGCTTTCGGGTCCGCCATTTTTTCCTTTGGCTGCACGCAGGAACGACCCCGCATTAACGCGCATGTATCAGTCCTATTTCTCGAGGAAGCTCAGGACGAGGCTGGAGGCGCGAGCAATGGGGAGAGGACCCCAGGGGGAAGCTTGGGCGCGAAAGAAAGGCTACCTGCGGAGGAACCTGGACAAGCTTCTAAAAGCCCTCAGGCTCAGGAAGCAACGACCTCCAAGGCGGAAGTTGAGGAGGACTGGGAAACTTTGCGGGAGAGATATGGCTGGTGTGAAGTGGTGGAGGAAAAGCCTCCCGAGTAGCCCTCTGCTGAACCGCATCCTCCGCACTCGGCGTTGTTCAGGTTATGTTTTGGCTCTCTCTGGTTTTGATTATGTTCATGGCTATGTTTTATGTTTTCTCTGGCTCAGGTCCAATTCAATGCTTGCTATGGCTAAGTCTGTTAGGCCTGATAGGGAAGTCTTTGAACCTCTTTTGAAGCCCCGGTGAGGGATTTAGTGTTTTGCTCCTGTGGGCAGTTTCAGTTAGTGGTCGGGCCCCTGCATGGGCAGTTTCAGTCAGTTTTCAAGCCCCTGCGTGGGCGGTTTTAGTCTGGTCGAATTATGGTTGGTGTTTCAATGGCCCTTTTTGGGTATCGTACCAAGGCCCCTGCGCGGGCAGTTTCAATCAATTTTCAGGGCCCTGCGTGGGCTGTTCTAGTCGGGTCGAAGTCTGGTTGGTGTTTCAATGGCCTTTTAGGGTCATGTCTTAATGCCCACAGCGCCACTGTTGGACTTGGGCACTCTGATATCTTGAATGTAAATTTCACCCTGTACATAATATAATAGATAGCTTTACTGATAAAAAAAAAAAAAAACAAACAAACAAACAAACAAACCTACTTTAAATTTAAAAAACGAATCAATTTCACTGAAATTCAAATTTTATATTTTTTTTGGCGGACTTAATAAATACAACCAAAAAAAAAAAAAAAAAAAAAAAAATAGTTTAAAATTAATTATTTAGACTTTAGCAGTCAAACTTGTGCTTAGAAGCATTTTTTTGTTTCACAAAATAGAAGCTTTTATAGAGGTATAAATTTAATGAGCACCCCTAATCATTAAGTAAATTTTGTAAGGCGGGTTTTTGCCAATGCAAATCCTATTAGTTTAGCACTGACCAATATAACTTATAATGTTTAATTTTGAAAAATAAATAAATATTTTCCAATATTATTAAAAAATTATTAGTCTCTGCCTCACTACGGACTATTGCATTCGTCTCACAGCCAAAACGCATTGACTCTGCATTTTTTATTGTGTTTTTGCAATTTTAGATGGAGTTTTCGGAAAATGTTGAATTTTTCTATTTTCCTGTAAATTCGAAAATATTTTTCTAATTTCTGAAAACCTTATTTCAATTTTTTGATTGCCTGAGAGAGTTGTGATGGGACATAATTCCCCTTGTGGAGGGCGTTTTATTTTTGGTATTTGTCAGTGCTTGACAAATCATTTTAAAATAACAAAAGGTGAATTTTGTGAACAGCCATTCTATCAGTGAGTGCTCTAACATTGACATTAGCACTGCTACTGCTCTACACTAACGGGGTTCTAGGTCCTTTACGTAAGCGAGGAGTGGTGGGGAGGGGGTTGAACAAATCTCCATAATTGTGTGGAATGTGGAGGTGCGGAGGTGTTGAACAACTTCTTATATAGCTTCGCACTCCATACAATGTATTAACGTTTCGAGGGACAGAAGTCTCGGTTGTATGTTGAAGGACAACTATTTCCAGGTAAGCTCCACCAAAGGAAATTTTTGGATGGTATGGTGAGTAATAGTTTCAATGGTTCGTAGGCTTGGTTCACGAGCGTTAAGAATAGAGAGCACAAAGTGGAAATACACAACTAAGATTTGGCAGCCTTTTCAGTGTCCATCAGCAAGAGTCGACTACAAGAAGACTATGTCAACGGTCGTCGAAAGTGTAATAATAATAAACTACAAGACAATGGCAGGGGTTTGAAGCACAAGGTCTGGGAAACAAGGAGAAAAGTTGTTTTTGTTGAGTCACGGTCACTAAGCAAGGTCGAGCATGAAGGGAAAATGGGGAGCGTTCCTCGATTGGTTGGAGGAAAAGATCGTCACAACGAAAGGACTTCGTCATAGTGGAAATGTGAAAGCAACTGCGAGAAAAAAGGTTAAAACAACGCCTAAAGTAGATTAACTGAAGCAAGTTCTTTGGGGCAACTTTAAGAAACAGTGGAAACAAGCTTACTTGGCTTTAACCTTAATGCATTAACAGGATGTTGCATGAAATTGATAAGTTCATATATGTGACATTTGACGAATTTTAGATTTATACATGGAAGTAAGGTGGCATATGCCCCAACTTTCCACATTTCCTGTACAATAAATTATGGTTGAATCTAAGGCACTAGTGTGCAAGGCAGCGATAGATGAGCTCTCCATATTGGAAGTGAAAAAAAGGCTTTTGTTTATGTAGGTCACGTGGTTCAAGTGATTTTAGACACAAAGTAGGTTCAACAAGTTGGATTTGTGAAGGCCTTCTTGATACCGCAGAAGAGACATCATTTATCTTTAAGACATGAATACATATTAGACAAATGCAGAGGAAGCTCATTGTGCGGGAGTGCGGAGCTCTGCACTCTCGCACAATGAACATCCTCTGCACCCTTCAATTTCTAAAAATATATATTAACCACGTGTACAGATTTCCCATAACATAAGGCAACACTATTATTATTTTTGGGATAGGAGTTGTGAAGGCTTTCCAGAGGAAGCTCATTGTGCGGGAGTGCGAAGCTCTGCATAATGAACTTAGCTCATTGTGCGGAACTTCGCACTCCCGCATAATGAACTTAGCTCATTGTGCAGAGCTTCACACTTCCGCACAATCAACAATTGGTTCTTAGTGTATGACCACAATTTATATTACAAAATTCCACCGCCCTATGACGTGAATCAATGGATTTTCACTGAGCATGCTACACATTGAATAATATGAGTCGTTGCAATCTCAAGTTCGTTTTTCCAAAAAAAATTGTCCAAACCTAAAAATTTCGAGTGCCACAGTGTCAAAGATTGTAGGTGGATATTAACTTCTGAATTAAATGCAAAGGGATGGACGGGTCCTCTCACCTGTATTTTCATTTGTCCACACATGAACTTTTCTACATTGTTGACTCAAATGCTTGGACTTTGTCGCATCGAAGGTGCTAAAGTCAAAAGTGGGAATTGTGACATAACCTCAAGAACCGATTTACCATGTCTAATTTCTAATTTGCAATTATGGAGATGCGACTTTAATTTTTGTGGAGAATTCGATACACAGCGATATAAAGTGACATAAGAGTTGTTGGTTTGTTTGTCCTTCTAGAAAAATGAAATGAAATGAACTAAATTTTAATGTCCACAAGACTAGAAATAGTCTATGGGACCGCTAGTGCCCCTGCTTTTCGCCTTTTGCAAGTCAATCCTTTTATTACTCAAATTAATGATGCGCTGACCCAACCTTCTAACAGTCCCCTCACTAAAAAGACAATGCCACAGAACCGATTTTAACATATTGTTGTAACTATCTCTGATGTCTCTGAAAGCATCACATTCCAAAATGAGATGTTTTTCCAATTCCACTACCCCATAAGTGCAAAAAGTACACATCCATTCTTCCCAAGCTTCTTTAGGTCTTTTCCACGAACTCGTTTTGCACCGAAGTTGATGCGAATTATTTGTTAATTGAGCAATAAGAATCTCTGCTCTCCATGGAATGCTAGCTCCAATATACTCTTTTTGTTGGAGATCATAAGTGAGGTTGAATTCTTAAACATAGTACTTCTTCTTTCTACCCAGCTATTTTCCCCATATACGCGTACGAAACTTCTCCATAACAAAATTCTTTAACTCCTTGCTATTTGCGGGGCATGCCTTGAGGTAAATGTTCCATTTTTGCATCCATTTGTTGTTTTGTCTCATCCATGATTTCTTTCTTTCACTCATTCTTTAATTGAAGATAACTTTAGGCCATCTACCTTCTCCCATTTGCTCAATTCTTTTTAGGTACCTTATGAGACGCACCGTAGCAATTGCTTCGATGGGAGTTGCTCTTGTTTCACTCAACATTATCTCATAAGGAACCAAACTTTTTATTTTAAACTTGCTCATAATCAAGCGTTTTTGGATTTTATCAATTTGCTTCCATTTTGAGAAAGGGATGCTGCTAGCCCACAGTTCACACAAATATAATATCACTGGACAGACTAGGAGCCCAAAAAGCTCTTTAATCCATTTTCCAATCCCATAACTCTGCTTCTCTACATCTATTTTGAAGAGCATATAATGCTTTCCACCCTCCTAAAATTCTCTTCTTTTTGCAGTCCTCCCAATTAAGCTTGTTGTTGAAATCAATCCCAAGGTACTTGTATTCATTTACTTCTTAAAGAATGTTGCCTTTGCTTCTTTTTATTTGAGAAAATCATTATTTTGGTCTTGTTGGTATTGACTTGCATCCCCACTGCTTTACAAAAATTCTCAAGCATATAGGTGCATCTGTAATCCCTGTGCCAATTTAGTAATCAATACAAGGTCATCAACATATAAATGAAGCTTTATCACGAACTCCCCCAGCCGAACACCATCCCCGCCTTGCAGATTTAGCCACTCTTCCATTTTATCAATATATATAAACCAAAAAGAGTAGGAGATAAAGGGCAACCTTGCTTGACTCCGATGTCACTTCTAAAGCTTTCTGAAATGCCTGTTGAAGTTCTAATTTTGACTTCCACCTCTTCATAAAGTCTATGGACAACAGCTCTATAATGCAAAGGAATTTCAAGTTCTTCCATTCTATTCCACAACTTATCTCTATGGACCGTGTCAAATGCCTTTTTGAAGTCAACAAAGCAACAAAATACTTCTTCTTTGCCCCCCCAAACCTTTTCAATAATGTGTCTCAACGTGATCTACTCTAAAATGTTTCGGCCTAAACCTGCTTGCCCTTTTGCCCTCTTTTCTTTTATTTCTGCCCACTTACTCATTATATTTTCTACCATGTCGTTGAAGAGCTTTGCAAACAAAAGGATTGATCATAATGGTTCTATAGTTGGAAGGATTATTAATGTTGGTGAGCACCAGTATTGCAGCAATAATGCTGCAACTCTTAGGCTTCCTACTTTACTTTTATCAACTTGATAGTTCATAACAAACTTGGAAGCGACCGTGTTGTATGCACAAGTACTAGTTCTGACTGCAGGCTGTCACTTGGTCAGCTGACGTAAGATCACTAGGAGCTCAAGCCAACTTCTATGGATTCCAGAAAAAGCTCTATATGTGATGAAAGAAAGGAAAGCTTACTCTACAGAGGCTACTCTATTTGCAGAAAGGAAAAGAAGACTGAAATGTAAAGTAAACCTAGCAAACCTTAATTAACCGACTAATCCTACTTTTGCAGAAAGAGAGATGAAAAACCATAAAATGAATGCCATTACCTACCTAGGAAGTAAACAACATCTACTCAAGCTATTTCTAAAAGGAAATGAGAAAAAAAACATCTTTTTGGATTTTTATGTATTTTCAGGTGGAATTGTCATGCATGTAATTTATTTGTTTGTGAATGTGGCAGCGATTAGGTGGCGATAGAGGGTGATTTTGGAGTTTGCAGAGGTGTAGGAAGGTGTGGATGGGTCCTAGGAGGTCCCAGGTGGCCTTTTGGAGGCTTTTCCTGCAATTGGACTTCAAAAAGACACCTATAGGAAAATCTACAAGAGGATGCCGAGAGCAATTTTGGAGGTTTTGAAGGTGGGAAAGCGGGTGGCAAGGGTAGCTGAAGGCTAGGGTGATGTGTTAAGATGTCTAGGGTTTATCAAGAAGGATCATGAAAGAGAAAGAGGGTTGGACTTGTTCAAGGAAAGAGAGGAAAGTTCATGAGAAAAGTGCATAAAACTAAGGCAGATTTGTGAGGGATTTTGGGTGACCTGTGGAACATAGATCAAAGAGAAATGGTGATGGCTGATTGGCTGACTTATTGTGAGAAGAGGATTTGCTGCCAAAGAACTAAAAATCCATCATGAGATTAAGCAAGTAAGGAAACTAGCTACATCAAAAACGGAACTTTGCATCAAGCTAGTCTAAATTCTGATCTAGGAAAGTAAATGTTGAAAATGCTACATGGAAGGAAATTTATTGCAAAGACAGAAATGAGCATGGTGAAAGAGATCTACAACAAAGCATTAACCTTCTAACAAACTGCAACACTAGAAATCCTATGGAAAAGGAAAATCTATGTTTTTTGTAGCAGCAAGAGGGTCTTGGTCTCAATTCATGGTCCCAAAGGAAGGAAAGGAGACCAAGGCTCTATTGATGGCCTTTTTGTATCTTTTTCCTATCACTGTTCAACCTGCTACAGAAAATTGAAATGAAAACGACCTTCTAAATCACCAAAAGCAACCTATTCGTGACCAAGAAAGAAATTTATCTAACAGCAACTAATTCATAAACTGAAACAAAACATATAAATGTAAACAAGAGGAGCTTGGCTACTTGGATTGGGCCCTAACCCAAGAGCTTCAGCTCTCTGAGATAAGAAATTGCTAGCTCGAAAAGGACTTCATCTTTATTATTAAAATAATAATAGGATTACATTAAACTCTCAACAAAAGTAAGCTCGAAGTTGAGCAGAGCAAAGCTGCAACAATATTCGAATATTTGATTAACTTCCAACCCTTAATGAGGCCCTAGTCCTCTCTACTTATACAACTGAAGCTCCCAACAACTTCCTTAAAATCAGGGAGGCTTGGCTTCCAAAACTTGAGATAAACAGAAGTAATCCTCCACTTGCTCATCTGCCTCTTTAGTGCATTGATGTGGCTACTTGTGCTCTAAGCTGCATGATGGAGAATTCGAAGTGGGGAGTCATAAATGAGGGGGATACCCTCCTATAAATCCTCTCCCTTGTCTACTTCAAATTATTGTTGCCAATTGTCCATTAAATTTTTGACTTTATCTCCAAAATTGACCAAAAATTTGCATTAAACACACATTAGACTCCATGGCATAACGACCAACCCAACTCACTCTATTAGCATAAATATAATCAAAAAACATGCAATAAGCTAAGAGAATGGTGGATTAAGCTAAGTTAGGAGGCAAAATGAGCCCATATAATTACCCATTTATGGGGCTCATCAAATGTCTCCACTTTTAAAAAGGGGTATTGCTAGACTAGTTGTCCAATCTCTTGGGAATCTTTGTCAATTGACGTTGTTGAATATTTCCATGATGTGCAATGCAAAAATGTTCATTCCCCACTTTAGATATTATGCTTGAAGTTCAACCAAGTCCTTTGCCTTTCCTGTTTTCAACTTCTTAATTCCTGTTTCCACTTCTTGTAATGTGAAAAGCTTTGTAGTTGTGTTCATCCTGGGAAGAGGCTCATCCTCTAATTATTTCTCATAGAGTTGCCTTGCACAGTCAAACCATTGATTGGATGAAATATTGTTTTCAATTTTCTTCTTCCTTGGTTGAAGTTCCTGCCAAAATTTTTTTGGGTTATTCTTGCCTAGATATATTAACTCTTCTCGCCTTGTTTGCATGAACTCACTTTTTTCCCTTTTAAAATTTGCTTATATAACTTTGCATTCATCTTCTTCGCGCCTGTCTTTTTCAAGGTTTTCCCTTCCATTATGCATTCCTCATCAAACCAAGCATTTACAGGAAAACAATTTGATTCAGATTTCCTATCTTTTTCTCTTTTGCACTTCTCAAGTGCACTCTAAATTATATTTGTTGACTCATGACTACTGAGGCTTTGGGAACCACTCTTCCCCTTTTGAATTAATATCTCTAACATTGTTTTGAAGATAGTGCAATTTTCTTGTGTTAGAAGAATTTTGCCCCTTGATATCGATTGTCGAGAACATTGACTTTTCCTCCTATGTTGGCCTTCTTCTAACCAATATAGTTTTATATAAATTGAGTCATGGTCTGATTTTAAGTCCCACATATTCTCTCCAATCTTAACTTCATATATCCTTTCTATTAAGCTTTGTGAACAAATAACGTAGTCAACAATAGTTGCTCCATTGTATGTGTTGCAAGTGAACTTCCCATAGCTTTTCCACATATCTAGACCATTGTAGATAATTAAGTTCAAAGCACCACACAACATAAGCAACTCCTCTCCAAAATGATTGCTAACTTTGTCATCTTCTGAACATCTCAACCATTCGGTATTCTCCTCTCAATGAGCCAGATAGAATCGTGACCCTCTTTGCAACAAAAAATATTAGTTTGTTGATTTGTTGTTCTAGCATTGAAATCTCCCACTAAAAGAACTTCTCCTTGCTGAGAATATACAACAATATCTTGCTTTAAAGCTACATATGGGTCTTTGTTATTTAGTCTCTTATTTTTGTAAGTTTTTTAGATTTGAGGTGCGAAATAACATGTTGCAATTATTACGTGGTTCTCATTCTCTGTTATTTTCAACCATAAATATTGTTTATTTGTATCTTTTTTCACTAACTGAATATGACAACCTTCTTTTTCTTTCACTAAAACCAGTATTCCTCTGTACCCTTTGTCATTTTCTGTTGCCTCATTCCAAACTGCTAATTTCAAATAACCATCAAACATAGGAGTTTTACAACCATCATGTTCGTGAGGCTTCGTGAGACTGTATCTACCTTCTGCAATAGGCCCTATCCTAGGTCCCCTCCTCCAAGGGTAACCTCTACAGTTCCAACAAACTAGACTTAGGTAGACCTGGATAGGATTTGATTGCTATGCAGCTTGGCACGCAAGACTCAAATTTGAGTCTTCACCCCTTTTTATCCATGTTGATCCTGTTGTTTTCCTTCCTATTATAGAATTAACTGTTTTTTCTTTACTACCAGCTTGTTGCATTGCTTTGTCATGAGACCCAAATGTGCAATAACCACTTTACCATTGTACAACCATGTTCTTTTCCCTTTGTTTCTTGCTGCTCTAATTTTCTCCACTTCTTCTCTTCTCTCCTCTTGTTGTTTTCTAGTTAGATTTTCATTGAAGAAGAAGTGTGAGTATTTCAAAAGTTTCTTTTTGCTTAAGAGATAGTGTTTGTCTTGCACACTTACCATGATGACTTTTATGGGTTGAGGTCTCTCTTCACATATCTTTCCCACTCTCCTTGGCTTGGCAAATTTGCCCTCCCCAATGTAATTTCTCTTTCAAAAAGTATCTTGTCAAATTGGGAGTGCTTTCATTCTTTCCATAGTCTCTTATTCCTCTTATAATAAAGTTTGTTTCTCTATCTTTTATGTCTGTGGGTTCTCTTTCCTATGCTCTACAAACACTTACATCTTCTTTTTCCTCCATCCTTATGTAACAATTAGTGTCCTTGGCTTTGGTTTTGATTTATTTTGGAATGTTTGTCCTTTTGTTCTCTTTTGCTTCTTTTTTTTTTCGGAAATAACTACCTGTTGAGATATTTGTATATCCATCTGAGTTGCTTTAGAGATTATCACTTCGTTGTTTTTTGCTATTGATTCTTTCATGGTTTGCCATGTTATCTTCACGTTTTCCCATTCGTGTTTTCCTATCTCTAAAGCCTCTTGTAGCATTGTTACTTGCTCTTTTAGAATCCTATTACCTTCCATTAAACATCTATTTGCATGTGTAATCTCTGAAATTTTGTGTTCCCTTTCCTGTTCTTTGGCTTTCAAAATTTCCAGCCTTGCCCTGACCTTCATCAATTCCTAGACATAGAAATTTGATGACCAAGTAAGAGGTGTAGATGTGGGACTGTAAATGATTGACTCTGCTTGATTTTTGTTGCTTTTATTTGTTTTCTTTTTTTCTAGGATTATTTTCTTCTTCTTTGTTCCCGCGCTTTAAAATGCCTCGATATTGTTTTGCATTTACTCAAATCCACTTCCTTATTTTGTTTGCTGAAGCAATTTTGACTTGACCTAAGTGATTTAATGTTTTCACAAAATTTGAGATTTCTCTACCATTGAGATTTCTTTACCATTGTTTTCCATTTTAGAATGAGGCCACTTACTAAATATATTGTAAAACCCTAAACCTTAATTCCACTTCCACTCTCCAAACCTGAAAATCTGAAATGGGAGCGAAGAGCCCTATGCTCTGTTGTGTTGTGCTGTGAGCGGAGATTTGTGTTGCGCTATGCGGAAACCAAATAATAGGCTTGCTCTCCCGAATTATATGTTTATGGAGCTACTTCCGCAAAGAAAAAAAATTATGTGGAAAGAAATAACTACCTTCAAAGTCACCTGCATATACCTGCGTACTATTCACTTTTACATGTATATACTTTTACCTGCAGACGTCATACTCCTCAAGATTTACCTATATGCCATCAACAAAAGCCAGCTATGGGTTCTAATTTCTGCGGCTCCTGTTTAAGGCAAATGATTAGCATGTTGACTGCCTCCACGCTGTTGGCACACGGTACTTTCAGTCCAGGCGATGGTTCCCCCTCTTTAATCTGTTCAAAATGTTCCGCATGAGTGGAAGCTTATTGTGTAGGAGTGTGAAACTCCACACTCCTGCGTAATGAGCTTTCTCCACACATTATTTACATCATTTTAATAGTGCTCAGAGTTAGCAACTTAGCATGTATGCATATCTCACTTCTTTTGAATATATGAGCATCTAAGTTAAGTTTCAACAACAAATTCACCCTTTGTCTCCCTAGTCTGTCTGCCTTTACTACATTTTACATGAATTGTAATGGTTGTGGGCAGCCCGCCTATGAAATTCCACTTATAGATTTATCCAATCTAGACGTTTCATGCCATCTTCGCGAAAAAACGTTGAAATAAATTACAAGTGCATCTAGGGAATTGCGGTATTTTTTAGATTGTGAATCATGGAATTTCGAAAGAGTTATACAATGCTTACAGAGCATTAGGGAAGAGTTCTTCCATCTTCCACAGGAGGAAAAGGAGACATACCACCAACAATCTTGCAGTTGGTAGTCTTACGACACCAAGTTAGTTGCTTTCGTTAAGGGCAATCTCAAATTGTTAGATTACTATTTCCACATGCTCGGTCCTCCTCCTCGCAGGGATTTCAGCACCTGGCTCAAATTCCCACCATATTACATGTAATACTTTTATTTAATCTCATCACTCATCTATGGAATATGAAGAATTGTCTGTTTAGTACAATCTACATGTAATCTAGCGTGATACACTAATTTCTTTGGGTGATTTCTCTCAAGTGCAAACGATACCTATGGTTGAAATGGACGATGATTTCGTTCCCCATACATTAATGGCTCTCTCAAGTGCATACCCTTGTGGTTGTAATTTAATGGCGGCTATTACTTGCAGCCACATAATTAAAAAATAATAATGATGATGTTGGAAATATTAATCCCAACCACCGTGTTAAACACCTTAATAGCAACCATACTTGTTAGAAGTATTTTTGCAGGATGAGTCTTTGTTTGAAGATGGAAGCACTGAAGCCAGAACAAAAGTATCACGCGAACCATTCTACAACACATCATATAGGCTAAGGAATTTAACGAAGTTTAGTAAATATGGGCAAGCATTTACCGCGTGATTATTTCCCATACTCCACAGACACATGCGTGATTATTTTACACGCTCAACAACAACATTGTATTAATTATTTTGCTCTGTCATGTATTAATGTCAAATTGTATGTTGAAAAAAACATGAATGCAAAAGTCATTTTTTGTAAAAGGGAGGAAGAGAGCCAGAGTATGTGAGGAGAAAATGGTGAAGCAAATTTTGGTGGGCACGTGAAAACAACAGTTACTGTGTTTTACTATGTGTTATTCCACGTAAAGTGCAAATCATTGTAAACCTTTGTTTTACTTGGTGAATGAGCCGCAATCTCATGTGAATGTATTTTTATGATTTAGAATTCAATCCTAAGTTTTTATTGTGTTGCTCCAACCTTACTCTGTTTTACTCTTTTTTGTCGTGATGAATGTGTTTTTTTAAGCCATTGTAATAGCTACACGAAATCGAGTTGCGCGAAAGCAAGCTTCGTGAAACAATTTTACTCTGCCTCTCTGGGTAAATTCTATTTTTTCTAACATGGTATAGGAGCGGGTTAAACTCTGTTAGTGTAAAAACAAGTGTTTTTACTGGCAGTTAAAATTGGCTTGAGGGCAAATTGTTTTTAGCATATTTACTAGCAAGTAGAAAGTTTTTTATCCTTACGCTCAGAAATGGCAACATCAAGCACAAGCTTGACCAATCCTCAAATACCTCAGTTTAATGGAAAAAATTATGATTATTGGGCTATTACAATGAAGGCCTTGTTTTCTTCTCAAGACATTTGGGATTTGTTGGAGAATGGTTTTCAAGAACCAGCAAATGCAGAAGCATACAATGTCATGTCTCAACTAGAAAGAGATTTGTTAAGAGACAACGGGAAGAAGGATTCAAAAGCCCTGTTCTATATTTTCCAAGAAGTTCATGGAAGTATTTTCCCAAGGGTTTGCAGCAGCAATGAAGTCCAAGCAAGCATGGGACACCCTCCAGACAACCTACCAAGGCATGGCAAAAGTCAAGACAACAAAGTTGCAAATGCTAAGAAGAGACTTTGAAACACTTTGTATGAAAGAGTATGAGAATGTAGACTCATGTTTTACACATTGAAGTGGGTTGGTTACTCAAATCAGGTCTCATGGTGAGACACTTGAGGAAAGAAGAATAGTTGAGAAAGTTTTGAGAAGTTTGCCAGCAAGGTTTAATGCCATTGTTGTGGCCATAGAAGAGACAAATAATCTCTCATAATTCTCAATGGATGAGCTTAATGCATCACTGATATATCATGAACATAGACTAAATAGAGCAACAAGCTCCTCATTGGAGCATGCCTTCAAGACACAAGTTTCATTTGGTCAAGGTAGAGGCAGAGCAAGATCATATGCTAGAGGAAGAGGAAGAAGCCCACACAGAGGTGGAAGAAGCAGCCCTTCAAGCTCAAATGGAAGAGGCAACAATCAAAATCCAAGTCAAGGCCCAAGCCAAAATCAAGCACAAAGTCAAAGGTATGATAAATCTCAAGTTCAATGTCATTACTGTAAGAAGTACGGTCATTATTCAAATGAATGTAGAAATAAGCAATATGACATTAGTAACAAACCAAGTGTAAATTTCACAAAAGAGAGTCAGAACCATGATAACATATTTTTAGCTTGTAATGTAGCACAAGAAAAACAAAGTGATATATGGTATCTAGATTCAAGGTGTAGCAATCACATGTCAGGAAACATAGAAATGTTTTCCAATCTAGATGAAAGTGTGAAATCTGAAGTGACATTAGGGACTAATAGCAAAGTCTCTGTCATGGGAAAAGGAAGAGTTGATATCCTAACAAAGAAGGGGGAGAAGAAGTACATCTCATATGTTTACTTTGTCCTCAGTCTAAAGCATAACCTCATGAGCATTGGACAGCTCATACAAAAGGGCTATAATGTCTTTTTCAAAAATGGTGTGTGCACAATTTTGGATAGACCTCCAAGCAGACAATTGATTGCAAAGGCTCAGATGACAAACAATAGAATGTTTCCCCTAAAAAAAAGATCAGATTTGCAGAGAGAAGGTGCACAATCACAACTCTCAATGAACTCACAAGAGGATGCAAGAAAAGATGCAGTTTTCATACAAGTAAACTTTCAAGCAAAGGGTCAAAGATGAAAATTGGTTATGGCATTTGATATTTGGACATCTCAACTTTGGGGTTTGAATTTACTATAGAGGAAAGGCATGGTGAAGGGACTACCACTCATAGAAAAACCGAAAAACCTATGTGAAGGATGTATCTTGGGCAAGCAACATAGAGAAACATTTCCAATAGGAAAGTCAGTAAGGGCAAAGGCACCTTTGGAGATTGTCCACTCAGATTTATGCGGACCAATGCAGACACCATGGATTGGTGGTAGCCACTATTTATTGACCTTCATAGATGACTACACAAGGAAGACATGGGTCTATTTCTTAAAAAAGAAAAGTGAAGTGTTTGAGCGCTTTCGCCAACACAAAACTCTTGTTGAGAAGCAAAGTGGACACTACATCAAAGTCCTCAGGATTGACAGAGGTGGAGAATACATCTCAAATGACTTCCTTTGATTTTGCAGGGAACATGAAATTCACAAGCAATTTAATACAAGGTATACACCTCAGCAAAATGGTGTGGCAGAAAGGAAGAATAGGACCATTATGGAAATGGTAAGGAGTATGATGAAAGCAAAGCATTTCCCAAATGATTATTGGGTTGAAGTTGTCGCTTGTGTAGCATATATCTTGAATAAATGTTTGTCCAAAAGCTTCTAGAACATAGTTCCTGAAGAGGCATGGAGTGGAAGAAAGCATAGTGTCACTCACATGAGAGTTTTTAGATGTGTGGTGTATGCACATCTTCGAGATGAGTTGAGGAAGAAGTTGGACAATAAGGGGGAGAAATGTATATTTGTTGGATACAGTGATGAATCCAAGGCATACAAACTCTACAATTGTTAAAATTGGCAACCAGGGAAAAACTTCATGTGGGTCATCTTATTCATGGCTGATAATATTTTTATTAGATTCCTCTCGTCGAGAGCTATAGGATTGATATAAAGATCATCCGATTCCGATAAGTATTCATGGAGATATGAATTTATTTTGATTATGGAATTATTATCAAGCCGACCTACAACTCATGTAGGCTCAGAAGCCCAACAGTCGCATCCAGTGACCCACCAACGTTGTGTATAAATATAAGAGGAATTTTCCTCATTTGGACTCACTCATCTCATCACATCTCTCTCTCTCTACTGCGCAGATATGAGTCTCTTCTCTACTGCACTGAAATGGGTCTCTCTCTCTC
>APFE031733585.1:156753-180228 GCA_000404065.3 Pinus taeda
ATTACAGAGATGTGTAGTTTATAGAAGATGAAGCATGGGATGGAAGTTTAGAAAAGACAATTAATGTCAAAGCATGTATACCACATGAGGACAAAGAGGAATTAACCGCAACAAGTAATTCCTCAACGGTGACTCCCTCTACTCATATTCAAGTGCAAAAAGCAGGCAGCAAGCAACACCATCAATAAATAATAGATCAGTGTCGCGCAACCAAGCAAGTGCTTCTCCAAGCATGCCGCAAAGCACAACACCAAGTGACATGTCAAGCCCATCTTCAGCAAGCACAAGAAGACCAAAATTCAGAAATTTAAATGAAATTTATGAGCAAGATGAAGTTGATAGTAACGCTAGTCTGAATTCCTTATTTTCCTTGTTTTTTCATGTAGATGACCCAATCCATTTTGAGGATGTAGTCAAAGAAGAAAAATGGGTTGCGGTAATGGAGGAAGAAATAGAAGCAATAGAAAGGAATGACACATGGGAGTTAGTGAACCTTCTGAAAGGAAAACATGTCATTGGAGTGAAGTGGGTGTATAAGACCAAAAACAACATTGATGGAAAGATTGAAAGGCACAAATCAAGGCTAGTTGTCAAAGGGTACAAGCAACAACATGAAAGAGATTATGTGGAGATGTTTGTGCCAGTCGCGGGGATGGACATAGTGCGCGTAGTTGTGGCGTTTGTCACGCAACATAAATGCAGAGTGTATTAAATGGACGTAAATTCAACATTCTTGAATGGGGTGCTAAAAGAAGAAGTGTATGTTGCGCAACCGCATGGTTATGAGATAGAAGGTGACACAGGATTACCCCGGCTTACACCCACAATATGCATATAAAATGCATAACCACATTTGTTCTAGGAATTTAACTCTCTAAGGAGTTAAATCTTCATTATTAAGGTTAAGGCCCCATTCATCAACTCCTATGTTGAATGATTTATTAAAACCTAACATAGTCTAACCCTTCATCTAATGTGCATGTATTGGGACATTAATCACCCCTTTCATATATGACTTTATTAAACCCTTCCTTTTAAACCTTCCCATTGGGACATTATAACTCCTTATAACCTTTATTCCTTTAATATCAGACTCATACAACCCCTCTAAGCCCTCATTAAACCTTGGCCACATATATATCGATTTCCCCCTCTTTATGCATTGGTTATATACGATTTAACACATAAAACCTTTATCCTTTGATAATGATGGACTTATATATGAAACCTCATATATCGGCTTAATCCTGTATAAATCATTTACAAAGGAAATATACGCAAAACATACCTTTTCCGCCTTGGTACAGCCTCTGCATAGATATCGATGCTACACCTTTATCGCAATCGCTAATCGCTATTTTTCATCTTTGCGGTCACATTAACACACGACTCCATCTCCTTCGATATGCAATTAACCTCCGGAACTCCAAAGATAATAACCATGCCTGTATAATCCTACTGGTTCTGACCAATCAAACTTGTACGCCGATCCTCCACCGTCGATCTTCCTCCATCATATCCGACGGTTCACAACGATTTCGGGTGAGCAACATGTACAAGGATTAACCACCCGAAATGTGGTTTCCTCTCTCCTCCTCGCTGCTACATGTCGCTCAGTTAGTGGAATCGGGTGCCAACCCGAATTACCACTTACCACTTGTGACATTGCCCGAAATACCACCTTCTATTGCGAAACCACTTCTTTCGCAAATTAACTTTCGTGCTCTTCCGCCATGTGATGACCGTCGATCTATTCCATCAGATGGTTCTGATGGCTCCTTCAGGTTCCGATTTTGCCAGCGCTTCCAGTTAATATCCACCGTTCAATTCTTGATTCCCTTCTATGTGATTTAATCCTGATCGTTTATTTCCTTCGAACTCGTCCGTTGATCTCCAAGATCAATGACTCTTATGCATCGACGACTCACCTCTTCATTCGTCCCTTTGCCTTGACTTTAACTCATTTCTTCAGTGTTTTGTAGTTTCAGGTTTTTCTTCAGAGTTTTGACCTTTCCATTATTCTACTGCTCAGCTTCCTCTGAGCTTAACTCTGCTAATTCTCAAATCACTGCCTCTCCAGAGCGTTACTGTGAATCTTCAATTGGACACAATGACCCATTATGATTCCTCTGAATCATTTTCATCCTCCGTGTAGTTCTACAGAACTCTGCCTGCAACCTCTGTTACGGACACTACGAATTCACATATAATTCATTCATTAAATACTCATTTCACACATCTATATAGTTCTAGAATAAACCTCTATATATATAAGTATAAACAAATTATTACATCTCGAGACTTTCTGTCTCTAAGGCCTGATCTTCAATATTAGTGGCCTCTTTTTTTACACTCTGCTCGTAGGCTTACTTTTATACATAGGACTCTATAACCAAATTCCTGGTTTAGATCCTTAATCTATTGAACTGACTCCTAAATGTCCTCTCTAGTTTCTCGAATCATGAAACTACCTTAAGAGTTATAATTGACTTCTAACTCTCTTGTCATTATTAACCACTCATGTTCTCCTTCATTCGAGAGCATTTACAAAATATCTCACATTATCTAATTAATTCCTATCCTACTCACTCAAAAGCCTAAATATTACATTAATTCAACACTTAAGAATCCAACTTCCTTAAAACACATGACCCCCCTATGTCTACTAAAATACAATGATTTTCTCTTGGGTTGAATGCTCCTGCATCAGACTCCTAAAGTAGAAAATATTCATGATCTCCTGATCATGTGTCTTCATAAGTTGATAGAAAACTTCTAGGGTCCCAAACTTTAGTTTGTAGTTGCCCAAATGCCTTGCACCTTTGTTGTTGTTGTATTCTATTTCATCTTCCTCTCCTTGTCAATCAGGTTCAAGTTCTGATTGATCATGCTTCTTGCTGCTATCAATTTCCTCCACATGGACTGTTTCATCATCAACTGCCATAATTCTTCAATCTCTGTCTCCAGTTCATCCTTGGACTGGTCCATATTCTTCCTCTTTCTCTTTGTCTCAAGTTGTTGTTGTTGTCCACTAACTCTTCAAACTGTTGTTCTTCTCCTTGAAGTTGTCGAATGCTATCACTTACTCTTACTTGTTCTTCGCTTATTCTGATTGCCTCCCTTTCATCCTTCCCCTCTTTCATGATTATCTCTTTCTGTATTGAATCCTCACTTTCCAACATTCTTTCCAACAATTGAACATCTCTGTTCCATGGGTTGAATTCTTCCATAGAATCTTCTTCCTCCATTTTTGTTTGGTTGTTCATATGTTCCAATTTTCCTCTAGCATCTGCAATTAAACCTGCACTCACAAAACACTTGTTAAAATAAAAAACATAAGGCTTTTGTGCCTTATCTTCCTTTGGCAACAATTCAGTTTGCTGCTCTATTTCTTTCTCCTCTGTCAGCACATCAGTATGTTGATTCAACCTTTTTAAAGAATTCTCTAAAGAACTCTTAAGACTATCACCTAGTCTCTCTTCCAAATCATCTACTCTAATGATGTATTCCTGATTTTGTCCACTGTAGTGAACTCCTTCTTTTGCAATGTCAATTTGCTGAACTTTCATTACCGTCTCCTTTTTCTTATGATTGTCATTCATGACAATTTTTTTGTCTTCCTTTTTCAGCGATCTATCTTGGTCATATAGATCTTCTGTTTTTCCAACTCCCTTCTTTGAAAGTCTAATTTTCTATATAACTCAATAATTTCAATTGGAGTAGAATTTGGAAATTTCACACAATTTTCCATATCTTCCTTTGTTATTGATAAATCATCAAATGCCCTTTTTCCCTTTGCTAAGTTTTTTTCATAGACTTCTTCTTCCTTAACATCTTTCAGTAGATGTCCTTCTTCTTCAGTATATTTTGTCTTGCTGTCCCTCTATAACTCTTCTCCCAGAGTTATTCTTGTTTCATCATTTTCGTTAATATTCTTCTGCATTTGTTTTTCATCAATAACATTAATCAAACTCATTTGATTACCTTTTGGAGACTATTTCTTCATTCTTCATCAGAATAAGATCTTGATTCCTCATCTCTATGACAACTTCTATAGACTCATCCATAGACTTTTATGCAGTCAACTTCTTCTTCTTCTGAGAAGTTTTCTTTGTCACCTTTTGACTTCTAGATCTTCATATACTCTGAAGATATCTTCAAAAGGTTGGTTTTCTCCTGCAATACTTGCCATCATACACAAACTATCAGTTTTAAAAACATAAGACCTTGTGGTCTCACTTGATGCTTTAGTCATCATATCTCCTTGCTATTCCGAGTTCTCTTTATGACTCATAAATTCTTCGATGGTCTCCTTTTCAATCTTCTCAAGCCCTTCACTTGGTTGCTTGATATATTTCCTCAACTGTATATGAGACCTATTTATCTCATCTTCTTCCAGAACATAATCTAGATTATGCTTGTCTTCTTCCCCCTTTATGACAATATCAACAAATTGTCCTTCTTTACATCTTTCACCTACAAACACACACAAATTGTCAGATTTAAAACCATGCGACCCTTTGGCTTCACTTGAAATTTTAGTCTTCAAGTCTTCATCTTCACTCAGAACTTCACCCTGTTCTGTTTTACAAATAAAAACTTCCATTTCCATTTCCAACTCAGCTTCTGTGAGTTTTTCTATCAGCCACCTAACTTGCCTCTATTGTAGCCTTCTCTGCAACTTATGCCACTTCACTGGCTTCTTCCTCAAGACCCAACCTAGACTCTGTCTTTCCTCAAGTATTCTCCTTAATGCATCGAGTTGTTCTTTTAGTTCTACAATTTCCTTGTCAATTTTCTCTTGACTCATCCTCTTGCCATTTGCCTTGGCATCCTCTTTCTTCGTCTTTCTTCTGTTGTGGTCTTCCTCAGAACCTCTGCTATCACTGTCAGTAGCCATCTTCTTCCTCTCTATCTTCATGAGCTCCTTACTCACTTACTATAAGCTGCATTAAAGCCTCTGCAACAACAAGTCCTCCTTGTTGCAACTTACCTCACCAAGATTTCCTCTGTACTTGGTCTTTTGGCAAGCCCTTGGTTCTCTGTCTCTGGAACCTCTTTTGAGCACTTCTCTCTACTCCTTCTAGGCTTCAACTTATCTGCATATTCTAAGAACACAATTGTCCTCTTGTATTTCAATCATAATGAAATACTTGGTTCTGATCACCTCTTCTTTCACTTAGAAAGTCTTACCGGCTTCCTTCATTACCTTGGCAATTCTACCCACCTCCTTTGTGGAATTGCCTTTGTGATCTACAACAATATTTCTATAGTAGCAAGTCTCCTTCTTGTTACATATGCTTTACTAAGCTTCTCTCCTCTTCTGAGCTCAGTCTCTTAACATCTCTCTGGTTCTTTCCTTTGGAACCAATTGAGCACTCCTCGCTCTAGATTACTACAACATTCTTACCTCCTTATGCTGTCACCTATATATCAATGTTACTCAAGCCAAAGATCATTCCCAAGCTTTCAAAAGCTTGCTTCTCAGTTTCCTTTTGAGAATACTTTTATCCTCTTTGTCCAACCTTCAATTGGATTCTTCAGGTTCACATTTGAGTGAATCTCCACTTTCCTCAAGGAACAACATCACAATGTTTTCCTTATGCCGCTACTTGTGCATTAGTGTAAAAACACACATTCTCCAATCTTCAATCAAATTAAAACAAACATGTCATCTCACCTTCAAGATCTCAACATGATCTTGTTTCACCATACCACCTGTACCTTGAATGGATTTCCTCTGTTTCTTGCATCTACGAGTTCTGCTACACATCACCTCTGTGTGCTTACTGTCTGTGAGATTATAATCTAATCCCTCCTGGCCTGCATAAACATCTTAACACATACTCAGTTCTCAATTATTTCACATAGAATTTCTTTGTTCTATTTTAACACCAATTATTTCAATTACAACTTGGCTCTGATACCAAAATTGACGTAGGATTACCCCCGCTTACACCCATAGTATGCATGTAAAATGCATAACCACAATTGTTCTAGGAATTTAACTCTCTAAGGAGTTAAATATTCATTATTAAGGTTAAGGCCCCATCCATCAATTCCTATGTTGAATGATTTATTAAAACCCAACACAGTCTAACCCTTCATCTGTGTGCATGTATCAGGACTTTAATCAGCCCTTATCCTTCATATATGACTTTATTAAACCCTTCCTTTTAAACCTTCCCATCGGGACATTATAACTCCTTATAACCTTCATTCCTTTAATACTGGACTCATACAACCCCTCTAAGCCCTCATTAAACCTTGGCCACATATATATAAACTTCCCCCTCTTTATGCATTGGTGATAATGATGGACTTATATATGAAACCTCATATATCCGCGCTTAATCCTTTATAAATCATTTACAAAGGAAATATACGCAAAACAAACCTTTTCCGCCTTGGTATGGCCTCTGCACAAATATCGATATTACACCTTTATCGCAATCGCTAATCACTATTTTTCATCTATGCGGTCACATTAACACACAACTCCATTTCTTCCGATATGCTATTAACCTCTAGAACTCAAAATATAATAACCGCACCTGTATAATCCTATCGGTTCCGACCAATCAAACTTGCATGACGATCCTCCACTGTCGATCTTCCTCCATCATATCCGATGGTTCACGATGATTTCGGGTGAACAACGTGCATGAGGATTAACCACCCAAAAAGTGGTTTCCTCTCTCCTCCTCATTGCTACGTGTCGCTCGGTTAGTGGAATCGGGTAACAACCCGAATTACCACTTACCACTTGTGACCTCGCTTGAAATACTAACTTCTATTATGAAACCACTTCTTTCGCGAATTAAATTTCATGCTCTTCCGCCATGTGATGACCGTCAATCTATTCCATCAGACGGTTCTAATGGTTCCTTCAGGTTCCGTTTCCGCTAGCACTTCCAGTTAATATCCATCGTTCAATTCTTGATTCCCTTCTGCGCGATTTAATCCTAATCGTTTATTTCCTTCGACCTCGTCCATTGATCTCCAAGATCTAACGACTCTTATGCATCGATGACTCACCTCTTCATTCGTCCCTTTGCCTTTACTTTAACTCATTTCTTCAGTGTTTTTTAGTTTCGGGTTTTTCTTCAGGGTTTCGACCTTTTCGCTATTCTATTACTCAGCTTCCTCTGAGCTTAACTCCGCTAATTCTCAAATCGCTGCCTCTCCAAAGTGTTACTCTGAATATTCAATTGGATTCAATGACCCATTATGATTCCTCCTAATCATTTTCCTCCTCTGTGTAGTTCTACAGAACTCTGCCTACAACCTCTGTTACAGACACTACGAATTCACATATAATTCATTCATTAAATACTCATTTCACACATCTATACAGTTCTGGAATAAACCTCTGTATATATGAGTATAAACAAATGATTACATCTCGAGACTCTTTGTCTCTAAGGCCTGATCTTCAATATTAGTGGCCTCTTTTTTTACACTCTGCCTGTAGGATTACTTTTATACATAGGACTCTATAACCAATTTCCTGGTTTAGATCCTTAATAAATTGAACTGACTCCTAAATGTCCTCTCTAGTTTCTCGAATCATGAAACTACCTTAAGAGTTATAGTTGAATTCTAACACTCTTATCATTATTAACCACTCATGTTCTCCTTCATTCGAGAGCATTTACAAAATATCTCACATTATCTAATTAATTCCTATCCTACTCACTCAAAAGCCTGAATATTACATTAATTCAACACTTAGGAATCCAAATTCCTTAAAACACATGACCCCCCTATGTCTGCTAAAATACAATGATTTTCTCTTGGATTGAATGCTCCTTCATCAGAAGGCTAAGAAGACGAAGTGTATCGGTTGAGGAAAGCTCTTTATGGGCTTAAGCAAGCACCGCGCGCATGGTATAGCAGGATAGATGCCTACTTGTTGGACAATGGTTTCGACAAATGTGACGGTGAGCCTACTCTCTACATCAAAGAGAGTGATGGTAAGATTCTTATTGTTGTCTTATATGTAGATGATTTGATTTTTACAGGCAGTGATGATTTCCTCATCGTTGATTTCAAACAAGTCATGAAGAGTGAATTTGAAATGACTGACTTGGGATTGTTAAGATATTTTTTGGGCATAGAAGTGAAGCAAACAGAAAATGGCATTTTTATCTCTCAAGCAAGTATGTGGCAGACATTCTGAACAGGTTTAAAATGCAGAACAACAAGCCCGCACCAACTCCAACTGTCATGGGGTTGAAGTTGAGCAAAGAAGATTGCAGCAATAATGTCAATCCCGCATTATACAGAAGCATGATAGGCAACTTGATGTATTTGATTGCCACTAGGACGGATATAATGTATGCCGTAAGTTTGGTGTCTTGGTTCATGGAGACACCCAAGGAGACACATTGGCAAGCAACGAAAAGGATTCTAAGGTATGTCAATGGGACAAAACAATATGGCATTTTTTGCACAACAACAAGTGATTTTAGGCTGGTTGGTTACGCTGACAATGATTGGGCAGGAAATGTCGATGACAGAAAGAGCACGTTAGGATATGTTTTCCATTTGGGTTTCAGAGCCATTTCATGGACCTCCAAGAAGCAACCAATAGTGTCACTATCAACAACAGAAGCTAAATATGTCGTAGCAATAGCAGCAGCTTGTCAGGCAGTTTGGATGAGAAGAATGTTGAGGGATCTTCATCATGATCAAGAGGGAATGACAACTATTTTCTGTGACAACACCTCAACAACTGCATCGTCAAATAATTTTGTCTTTCACAAGAGGACCAAGCATATTGATGCTAAATATCATTTTATTAGAGTTGATTGACAATGATGAAATTGTGTTGCAGCACTGCAGTTCACAGGAACAATTTGTTGATATCTTCACAAAGCCATTGGCACGTGAAAGTTTTGTTTATCTCATAAACTGTTTGGGAATTGTCAATGGCGACAATTTTGATTAATCGGGAGTGTTGGAAATATTAATCCCAACCACTACATTAAACACCCTGATAGCAGCCATGCTTGTTAGAAGTATTTTTGCAGGTTGCGTCTTTGTTTGAAGATGGAAGGACTGAAGCCAGAACAAAAGTACTGCGCGAACCATTCTGTAGCACATCACAAAGGCTAAGGAATTTAATGAAGTTTAGTAAATACGGACAAGCATTTATTGCACGACTATTGCCCATACTCCACATACACCTGCGCAATTACTATCCACACTCAACAACAACATGGCATTAATTATTTTGCTATGTCATGTATTAATGTCAAATTCTATGTTGAAAAAAACATGAATGTAAAAGTTATTTTTTGTAAAAGGGAGAAAGAGAACTAGAGTCTGTGAGGAGAAAATGGTGGAGCAAATTTTGGTGGGTGCGTGAAAACAACAATAACACTATGTTTTAGTGTGTGTTATTCCACGTAAAGTGTAAACCACTGTAAAGCTTTGTTTTACTTGGTGAATGAGCCGGAATCTCATGCCAACGTATTTTCATGATTTAGAATTCAATCCTAATTTTTTTATTGTGTTGCTCGAACCGCACTCTGTTTTACTTTTATTTGTCATTAGTGAATTCTATGTTTTTTATAAGTCGCTGTAATAACTGCGCCAAATTGAGTTGGGTGAAAGCAACTTCGCGAAACAATTTTACTATGCCTCTCCACGTAAATTCTATTTTTTCTAACAAATCAAAGTATCATTACGATGTCGTCAATACAAGTGCGGATATGTGTAGGAGAACGAGCACATTACGCTGATTGCGGAGAAATGAGTTTTCTTCCTTCGTACTCAGGACAATTGTATTGAGGTTATGGAGATAACTCAACTTTGGAGATTTAGGGAAGGTTTGATGTGGCAGCGTCCTAGTCTGCTGGCATGGAACTTGAATATATAACATATTTATTGATTGTAGTTAAATGAATGAATGAATTATACTTAAATACATAACATATTTATTGATTGTAATTAAATGAATGAATGAATTATATTTTAACATTTATAAGACTAAAAATAGTGACCATCATGTTCTTGTTTTTCACTTTTTGCAATTTAGTTTTTTCTTATTTAAATTGATGATGGGCTGACCCAACCTTCTAACAATCTCCTGGCTAAAAAAACAATGCGAAGAAACCGATCTTAACATATTCCTATAACTTTATCTGATGTCTTTGAATGCATCATATTCCAAAATGAAATGTTTTTCTAGTTCCACCTACTCTAAATGTTTTCTTATTCTACTACCCCAGACATGCAAAATGTACACACTTGTTCTTTCTGAGCTTCTTTAGGCCTTTTCCACCATCTCGTTTCACACCGAAGTTGATGCGAGTTGGCTCTTAAACCCAAACGCATTAAAAAATTGAACTCTTGGAAAGCCGGAGAATTGGGATCGAATATGTCTTTACCAAATGCTATCTTGCCTAAGATATTAACTATTTATCTTGATATTAAGACATTGTGCAAAGTGCAAAGGTGTGGAGGAAAATGTATTAGTGTTATTTCACTAGCGTTGTTGGTCATAGTGTCAATGTTAATGTCAGAGCACTCATGGATGAAATGTTTGTGGAAACGTGGACCTGGCACTGCCTTGCAACTATACATTTGATTGGACCATAACATGAAGGTCTTATTGTAGCATTTGCATAACATAGTGCCATGTGGATAACTACTCACATGTTTTATGCCATAATTTATGGATATAGTTGAAATATTCATGAATGATGGATAGATAAAAATAAAATCCTTGAAAATAGCTCATGCTTAGGTAAATAATATATTTATTATGAGTTAATTCCCACCATAATTTAAGCAAGTATTTGCATAAAAAAATGGATAGGAATAAGATGTTAATAAATATACTTACGAGGAGTTACTTCCCACTGTTATTTATGTTTCCTCAACACTTATGTAAGACTAAAAATGTAAATGTCTAGTCTTACTATTGGCTATTACCCACCAAAATTTATTTATGTTTCCTCAACACTTATGTAGGACTAAAATTGTAAATGTCTATTCTTACTATTGGTTACTACCCACCAAAATTTATGCAAGTCCTTGGCCTGGGCAAGCAATTAATTTATCCATATCACGTTCAATTTATTAGTTCATGTCAAAGCAAGACTATTAGATTCTATTAATTTAGCATTAACCAATGTTAGATTAAATTTTTTATACAAGTTTTCCTAAAACATAATTTCTAATTTGAGCTGCAAGGGCTAAGTTTCTCTACAACACTTGTTATATCTATTTTATTAACTCTCTACTAGCACATTTTTTTGTTAAATTTTGTTTTTTATTTTCATCAATTCTAGCTTGACCATAAACCAAAATGAAACCAAGATATACACATTAAAGAACAAACATATTGAATCATATTTGTTAGTATGAAACTAGTCAATGATTTAAGAAAACTATGAATACTCATTTTTATGTAATTCTAGATCCTTTGCAAGTCATGTCGAATTATTTTGCAAAAGCTCTCAATTAGCATGCTCAAACCTCCTTACCTGTAAGGTATTTTGAAGACGAGCAATTAATTTCAATTTTCAATGTGATGTGTTGGATTAAAAAAAATAAAGTCACAAATAATAAAACAAATTTGAACCCACATTTGTTTTACCTAGATTTTTGGGAGGAATCTAATATTTCAAGCAATAATAATATATAAGGTACATGATTTTAAGAAATTCATGATTGTTTAACTAGTCATGATGGATATCTCTAACCAAAATCCCAAAATTTGAAAGGCCCAAACCTAGTCATTTTCATATTCAATTATGAATTTATGAATGCATAGGAGTCATGGTAATTGTCTATTTGAGATTTCTATTTCCACCCACTAAATAGATCCATTTTATAAAAATTGGGATCTATCATGAGCATGTTAACACTAAACAAACTGCATGAAAACTCTCAAAATCAAACAAAAAAATGTTATGTCACTTTTATTATTTTTATTGAATAACTAAAAGACCCTTCAAGCTAATTATTCTATCCCTGTAGGTTTTTTAATAGAGCATACAGATGGACCATGGATGAGCACGAGTTTCAACCTTCAAGTTCAGGGTGCATGTTGTGGGATTACATGGTGTGAGTTAGGATAGAGACAAACTTTTTCTAGCATGCCCAAAGACCCATATTTAGTATAGTGAATGCACAACTTGTATTTATCTTAGAGTCACACACACACACCCAAAATAAAAAAGTACAGGTAAATTTGTATCTCACTCATCAAATTAGCAGTTTTAAAAATTAAGTAGACATTAGTGATGACATGTAGATTTTAAAATTTCAAAAAGACAAAATACAAGTATATACCTGTCAAATTTAACCATAGGGTCTCATACACCAATTTGGTATTTGTCTTGGCGATGACCTTAAAATGAAATTATTATTGTTATTATTTTACCTACTCACTAATAAAAACATAAATAAATAATAATAAAATTAAAATAATTAAAATTGTTGAAAAAATTAATGATTATGATGATGTTTAATATCTAGGGAGACTATAATTGGTTTATCACACCTTGAAAAGTAAAGTTTATTTAAACTCTTTTATAATCTTATTTCTATGTTGAAACAATAATGACAAAATCATTCCAATATTACCATAATTTTAATGACTTGTTCCAAAAGTTAGTATTGTAACAAATATTTTGAAATTAAGTTCTAAATTGAATGTACCCAGGGCACTCTAGGAGAACGTGTATTTTCATCTTCAACCATCGTAGCATCACAAAGGTGATATTTTGAAATCGAGTTCTAAAATGGATGTATGAATTGAATTCTATATTGGATGTACGGTACTATAGGAGAAAGTGTCTTACATCTTCAACCCTCTTTAGTCACAAATATGACAAAGTCCTGCATCCCACAATGTTTTTGGAATTGTCCAATGCCCATCTTCGTCATGTAGTTCATAAGAGTTCATTCGTATTTTAACAACATTGATTTTCTTCTTTGTACTAGTCATAACTAAAAATACTTTTGATCTTCTAGATTGGGGTTAACCACCCCTTATAGTATGCTAGCTTTCTTTTTATTTCTAATTATTTATTGCACCACAAAGTCACTTTAGATTTAAATGAGATAATGTTTTTAATATTGTCAATATTCTCCAAGATGTCATCTTCCCATATTCCCTAATGTTTTAGTGAAGATTTGGCATCTTGATGCTATCCTCACTTGAGTTGTTGGTGGTTATGGCTAAAGTTGGAAGCAATTTTAAGGAGCCTCTTGTCATCCATTGCTCGCTTCTATGAGGGGGGCAGGATAATGTGCATTACTTTTAATATTAAGATTATAAGTTCTAAAATTATTTTAAATTTAGTCTATCCTTCTCCAAGATTCTCTAGAGATAATGCATCCCCAAACTTCACATCAATATCAAATAACAAGAGTGAGAAGAGTAATAGTTAGAAGTATTTTTATATCCCACAACCAAAGGTCTACTATATATAGATAAAAATATTTTTGAAAATTTGATGAAGTTTGTAAATAACAAACAAAATGGAGAAAAATAATGAATTATGAAAAAAAGATCTTCATAAATTATTTTTGTTAATTAAAGGCCTTTTATTAAAAAGAGAATGATTAGATATAGTCTAGCCCCCTATGTGCCTTTGGTTTTCCACTATGGAAACCAGACTAGTGGCAATACATGGGGTTGCTTTCTAAAACAATATATCATTGCCAAAATCATCCTAAGTCCTCAAAAATTTTATAGTGTCTTGGCTTAGCAACCACTAAAACTAAACACACTACTAAATAAATATAAACAACCACAGCAGGTGGAGACAAACTATTAAAGTAAACATAAAGTACAAAAATCATCATGCAAAGACTAGGAGGAGGCGGAAACATCAATATCGATATGCACTAGTTCACCTAGGCTTTCTGGAGGAGTAAGGCCTTTTCTATATAGTAAGCTTCGATCCTAGCCAAATGATTGTCCATGGCTTTGAATTCCAGTTGAAGCTCTTCCATCATCAAGAGGATTTCATCTTTAGCATCATTTCATTCGAGAAACACCCTTCCCAAGAGCGTTTTTTTATTTTCAATAAAGGCCCAAGGCATGCATTTACTGATTATGACATCCATGAGTATGGTCAGTGTTGGGTACCCAATCAATGATTATTTTTATGATCTGCGAATCAGAGTGGCAATCATGCTTAGTAATGATATTTTCCTTAGTTTCCCGGAAATCTTGTTGAATTTTTTGTGGGATCTGCATGCAGAAAAGACAAATTGAGAACTAATCTCAAGATGATGCCCTCGAGATCTTAGGGGAAACATGAATACAAGCTCCTCTCTGAGACCAAGCTCTCTACTTGGGTGTGATAACAAGTTAGCTGGAAACAAAAAGTGCAATGCAGATGAAGAAAGAAGGTTGAACCATGGACTTGCACTAGGAAATCTCTAAGATTTCAATGATGAACAACCAATCTCTAAAATTGATGAACCCAATCACCATGCGAAACTGAAACAATAGCTTCATGAATTGAGGTTGAGTAAGGAGATCCACACGACCACCTTTTCCACCCACCCCTCACCTTTCAAGACTAAAGACACACTAAAATAGACAACCCCTAAAGAATCTTCTCTAAGACAGGGCCAAGAAACCAACAAGACTTTTGTTGCCAACCACCAAGCGAAACAGAGCAAACCACCCTTCACAAAAGCTTACTATCTCATGAGGCCAAAGAAAACCATCAGAATTCACATCCCCAAATGAGTTTTTTTTTGGGAAAGAGCCAAAAAACCAACAATTTATTCCCTTCCTACCACAAACCACAAAATGAAACATAACTAAAACGACTCAAAAGGTGTCTATAAACTAGGCCCATTCAATAAATAAATTCTTAATAGAGTGAAAGGGAGAGAAAAAAACCAAGAAGAAGCCAAAACTGAGAGAATGGATGCAAACAAGGGTGTCGTGTGTTGAAAAACTAAGTGCAATGTAGTCTAGAAACTTAATTTATCTTCTTGACAATTACTTGTGAATATTAAATGTATTCTTAATCTTTGTTATGTCTTCTTCATCAAGCAATTATACAACTGTTCAATCTTTCAAGAAAATATAGAGATCACAATGAGACAAGAGACACCCGAATTAAGTTAATAGCTAGGGAAAAACCCACAAGGGGAAAACCCAACAATCCTTTCCTTATAGAATTAGATAAAAATGAGAGATATCCAAGACAAGACCAATACCAAACTTCCACCAAGATACCAAGTCAAACCCTCCTCCAAGTCACCTCCAAAAGTCAAAGTCAACATTGGTCAAACTCCTTCAAATCTGGTCAAACTTTTGAAATTTATAACTGCAACTACCTTAGAATTTTTGGCCTCTTCCATAGAGAAACATACCTCCACATGTGTTAACTGCAGTAATCAAAGCTTCAATCAATGAGGGGAATATTCTTCTAGTTTTGACTTTCTTTCTCTCTCCTTTGACTCAGCGTCTTCTCTCCTTCACTTGGTTCAAAAATTATTCTTGTTATGATGAGTGAAAGTATTCCAAGTAGATCGAACTATCTCTTATATACAATTGTTTAGGAGGGTCGAATAGGTCTCCCTTTTGAGGTTTGGGGCCACTTGTCCAAGGAGGGTCGACTTGGTCATCTTGTGGACTTATGACTCAAAATAAAATTCAAATTTTCTTTCTTGTAAATGTCCAAAT
Organism: Pinus taeda; assembly: GCA_000404065.3. Lineage (NCBI taxonomy): Eukaryota > Viridiplantae > Streptophyta > Pinopsida > Pinales > Pinaceae > Pinus > Pinus taeda. Next base: position 172,430 of record APFE031733585.1, read on the forward strand.
GGTGCATGGCTCAAATAAATTTTATTTTGACTCTTAGAAATGAAGAACTTGCTTAACAAAATATAATGAATATGATAAACATATCAATGATAAATTTACGTTATGAACATTATGAAGACCGAACCTTGTCGCAACTTCAACACTCCCTCTTAACTAGGGAGATATTCATAATGACTCATTGAGATAATCTTAAGTTGAAATATTCATATAAGAAATGATCCAGATTGATAAGCATCATCATGACCAACATTGTCAAACTACCATTGCCTTGACAAGTAAGCTCTATCTCTCCACTAGATTAGAGCACAATGTTGGGAGGCATTTGATAGGACACCACACAATCACCTCTTTAAGGCACATACTCCACCTAGTTTCACCAAAGTATGTCCTTCACAAGACCATTTCCTAATCCGATGTCACAATACTTGACACAAGGAAATGTTGTTCCATTAGACCATTCTTATACTGGGTCAATGTACTTGAATTAGGCAATTAGTTCTAATTGGTCACAATACATGAATCAATAATGCCATTCCATTATGCTTATCCAATCTACCATTCTCCCTATCCATGTTCATGTGCTTGACTTATGGTTGTTAGTCCTCGACATAGTACATGACCACATGGAGAACTAGGTGTCCATCCTCACTCCCTCTTAATTTGGGAGGAGTTATTTACAAGCCCAAGCTTGTCTCGAAAATTCTCATGCATTCCCTTAGGAAGGGAATTTGTCAATACATCAACTACTTGTTCATTAGTGGAGATATATTGTAGCTTCATGTCTCCATCCATCATATATCATATCTTGAATCATAATGTTCTTCTACCTTTCGGGTTCTATGACAATCTTCATACAACTTTGATCAATACAAATTATCATAGTCGAATGTCATCAAATAGTCCATCAAACATTTTATGGAGCCAAATTGCTTCACAACTAATTGTACAAACTTCCATATCTTCTTCCTTCGCAATGCACCAAAATATTTCTTCATGCTCTAGTAAGAAACCATACCAAATCCCAAACAAAACCAACCATCAATAGTATTTTTATTCATCATCAGCACTACCAACCTAATCAATAGTATTTTTATTCATCATCAACACTACCAACCTAATCAATATATCCTTGAATAAAATGTATTAGGGAATCAATTAACTATTGGTACAATGATGGTTCAATAATATCAGAATTCTCCAACTTTTGTTAAAGGGGTGTTACCATAGGTCTATAATCTGTCATTCGACCTTCTGAAGGATCTTGATCACAAGATTCTCTTAGTTTTTTGCCAAACCTCAAGTAGTTGTGTATCCATCCAAGATCCTTTATGTCAAATTCTGCCTACAACTCCCTTTGAATACAATATCTCTAATTCTTGCCAAGTCATTGACATACTAGTAGCTGACATTCCCGAGTTCTATGGCTTAATCCTTAGTAGAGACTGGTTATAAAAACTTCATGTTTATTTTTCAACTGATTGGTCTCACATGTGGCTTCCCTATAATGAAAAGCCAAATCAAATAAGGGTTGATTGCTAGAAACTCAAAAGTACATAGTAACTGAATTAGAAGGAGAAAATGAACCAGTCGCGTATAGCAACAATATCATCGGAAACTATTCTCTAGGATAATTTCTAGGGAATTTCAATGCTCACACTTCACCTTTCTTAGAAAACTCTGTTGTCTCTCAAGTTGAAATTTTTTCCCAAACATACACTTGTGGCATTGATGGTGAAACAATTTGAAGCATTGAGGTGGTGATCATGTTTGATGACTCTGATTTAAATGTCATTATGCAATATCACCACCTCAAATAAGATCAATAATGCATACCGTGGAGTCATTAAACATGATAAACGCCTACACGCTTTAATCCTACTTCATCGTCAATTCCACGAGACTGTATTTCTACCAAGGTTTAATTGCAATACATTCATAACATAATCAACTATGAGTACAACTTTATTGTTAATCTTTGGACTTAACATCTTTGAGAAGGAAGGTGTTAGTTCAAACTTCGAGCAAAAAATGGCTAGTGAATCCACAAGATAGACTTAGAAATGGAATAAGTGATTTGAAGATGCTTTGCTTGTCTGCGAAAAAGACACTCCAGACTGGTAGGACAAGGTAGCCTCGATGGTGGAAAACAAATCCCCTAAAGAGGTAAATGCATATTACAATATTCTTATTGAAGATATTAAACGAATTGATGCACAACTGATTCCTATTCCCAATTACAAGTCACCATATTCAAAAATCAGAGAAAGTTTAGTACGAGGAGCTTGTAGGTAAAGGGAAAGGGCAAAGCGCAAATATGCATGATCTTAACATCACATTCAATCACACGGAAGAAGTAGTGGCGATCGTAATCAATAAATGACCCAAAGATTGAAAGCTGAGTGGCTCTTTCACAATGGCTCTTCACTTCAATTTCCTATGAATAGTAACATGTAGAAGGAGAAGCCTCAACTATCAATTGCTTTTAGATGAAGCATATTTAGAAGAATATCAAATTGGGAAAATTGGTTAAAATCTCAACATGGGTTCATCCACGTGAGTGTAAAATAAGGAGCATTCAACTATTTCTTTTTAATATGTTGTTTATAAAATATTTGTTAATATATGTTTCCTTGTTACTAATAAGCATAACATTACAATTTTTAAAAACCAATTAATAATTGTTGTAAAAAATATTTGAATTTTCTAAATATATTATCTTATCTTATCTTATCTATAGGTGAGTAACGACTATTCACATTAATTTATATGATGTAGATTTTGAAATATAACCCTTTTATTTTAGTTTAATAAAATAGATATTTCATTAAATTATGAATATTATTATTAATTGTTAATTAGATTACTTTTTATTACAAGAAACTGTGGTAAAAAATAGAAATAAGCAAATAACAACTTAAAAAAAATTATAATTATAAATTTACATAAAATATAAAATGATGAACATTAAAATTTTATTTTACAAATTAAATAAGTTTCAATTCCAAATCTATTAAGACGTTATTTAAATTCCAAATCTATTAATACCTTAACACTTAAAGAAAATGAAACATAAATATGAAATAAATAAACAAATTGAAAAATAATATTTATTTAATTTAACAACTTTTAATAATAAATATTACTCATCACAAAATTGTTTGGTCATTATATTTATTTTATATAAAAAAAATTACATTAATTATTTTAATTATTAGTATTTAAATGGAGTAAATTGGAAAAGTAATATAAATAGGAATCATTTCTAACAAGAATTTTATTATTTTTATTAATCTTTTTTAGGTAGTTATTGTAAACTTGATTTGATCAAGTTGCCATTTGTTTTTTATCTCCATATTTATGAGAATCCATAGTATTGACCCATGGTGTTCATGTGGAATATAGTCTATTTAAACAGAGAAATTAAATGAGCCCAGATCCATCTTAATTTCGAATCTCGAGGCTACCAAGTGCCATGATGGATCAAATTTTTTAAGATCCATCTTAATTTCGAATCTCCAAGGCTACCATGTGCCATGATGGATCAAATTTTTTAAGATGCAAATGTAGGGTTTGATAGATTTGATCTGTTTTAGCACTTGGTACATCCATAGTTAAGATGGATCTATACTAGTATATGAAGATTCCATGCCATATACATAGCCAAAGAAACACCTCTTCAACACTTTGAAAAAAGGAAATTATTTATACCAAAGGAATACTTCTTCAAATCTCTAATGGCCTTGATAGATCCTGAGTTTATATGGATCTATGTTGGTTTGTAAAAGTCACTACAATATAATACTTTAAAAAAATGTTCTAATTAGTGAAACTCACAATAATATAATATTGAGAAAATAAACCTTAATATTTAACTTTAGTAATAAGTAAAATATCTTCTTTGATGGAAAATAAATATTCTTTGTGAACTTAATAATTAAAGTCAAAACCGTTAAAATGAAGAAAACAAATGTACATATACAAAGAGAGGAATGTCAATTCATCATATTTATGGGTGAATTTTTACAAACACCTTTATAACAATACATGCAATGTATAATTAGAAAAATGAAAAACAAAATTTATCTCACATTGTTTGATATTAAACTAACGAGAGAAACCTGGATGACAAACTTAAAACTAGACTATAAATATATAATAAGATCATAAAACAATAATGATAGAAGGAACCCATGTAGTTATTCAAAGATCAATATCTTGCATGCTCAAATTCAAAACCAAGATCATAAATTTGTTATCTTTTATGGTTACTTAGATTGCAATGAAAACATTAATAACATTAATAAATATTTACTTTTATCTATCTATCTATCTATCTATATCTAATATATATATATATATATATATATATATATATATATATATTATATATATATATATAATATATATATATATATATGTGTGTGTGTGTGTATAATCTACATATCAGGTCATCAAAGAAGAAATCTACAGATCAACTCATCAAAGAAGAAGATCGTCCATAGGATAGTTTCTCAAGAGAAGAAGAGCAAGAAAGAAAGAAAAACAAAAGGGTTCTCCAGGTTCCCCGCCCAAATGGACACCATAAAAAAATAAGACCATATCATAGCATAAGTATTGAGAATTAAATCTTGAAACAATCCCGTAGCACAACGCATGCCATCACAATACTTTTTAAAGAACGTAAAGCCTCCACTTTCTCCTCTGAATAGACATGTTGAAAGAAGATAACTAAGGAATAAGGGATAATGCTCCTAATCAACTAAATCCAATTGCAGAGAATTGAAAACACAAGAGAGAAGTGACATGAATTGAATTGATCAAAATAAGAGAGTAACCAAAAATAAAAATATTATCAATGACAATCTAGGAAAAGAACTACAGAGCACCCCACAATGCAATAAGCTCAGCTTTACAATTTTCACCCCTTCCACCATACCAGAAAGGGTCTTAGTGTAGTGAGACAAGAAATCCTTAATGGATGTTAGTTTGACAACGAATTAGTAACTTTGGGTAAATGTAACTAGACAGTTTTATACCGATATATTAGTTATGTAACGACGGTTGATGATATAAAACTATCAAATGCCCATGAAATGTAATGTGCGGAGAATCATTGTTAAATAACAAATTCCAATCCATTCAGTTTCTTGTCTTGGTTATTCGGTTGAGCTTTCTTGTTTTTCTTCATTATTTCAGTTAGCGTTACAATAAGTGGTATCAGAGCTCCAAGGGCCGAATGATTGTTGAAAGGTTGTGCGTAAAGTGCGTGAAGTGAAAGACTGCGCATGAGGCGTTTGTGAGTCCAAAACCTTGCGTGAAGGAGGCGTGAGGCTGTGCGTAAAGTAAAAATCTGTGCATGAGTCCAAAAACCTGAGCGTGAGGCTGAGACCTACGTGAGGTTTTCTTTTCTGATTTGCTGCGTGAAGAAGGCGTGAAAGGCAACCTGAGAAGACCTGCGTGAAGTTTTTGAAGATGTATCAGCGATTGGTGAAAGGCTGTCTGTATCAACGATTGGTGTAAGGCTATAACTCCGCTCCGTGAAGACCAAACTCTGTCTGTGTGTTGCTACGTGAGAGAAGGCAACCTGAGAAGACCTGCGTGAAGTTTTTTGAAGCTATATCAACGATTGGTGAAAGGCTATCTGTATCAACGATTGGTGTAAGGCTATAACTCTGCTCCGTGAAGACCAAATGCGACATCTGCCTGCTGGCCTGCATAAATTTGCAGAGGATTTGTGGAAGAGCTTGTGTGATTTCAGAAGGCACAGAGCCTGCGTGAGATCCGGGTAATTTTTTTTTTTTTTTTTAAATAAAAAGAAATTATTTGTTGAAGACAATTTTTTTTGTTTACCCAAAATATTTTGGGTTGGGTTCATAAACCAGTTGAAAAGGAAGTTGTCCAAAACTGATAAACAACAGGGTTTCAGTAAGAAGAACAAGTTTTATTTTTCAGTAAAATTTGTTGAAGGGTTTCTCTAAAAAAAAAAAAATATTGCAGAAAAACAAAGGCTCAAAATTGTAGAAAGAAATTTGTAAAAATTTGTTTGTTTAAAAAGCGGGCCAAGTTTTTTAAGAAAAAGGGAAACAACGTTTTTTTTTTAAGAAAAGGATAGCTAAAAGACTGAAACCCTAGGAGAAGAACAAAATGGCCAAGATGTCGAATGCGAATTCAAGGTGGAGAAATTCACTGGAAAGAGCAATTTTGCTCTTTGGAAACTGAAGGTTAGGGATCTGCTTGTGCAACAAGGGTTGCACAAGGCATTGGATGGGGCAACTAAGAAACCTGCAACCATGACTACTTCAGACTGGGAGGACTTGGATGCCCGAGCTCTCAGTACCATCCGGTTATGCCTAGTGGATGAAGTTCTCTTCAACATTGTTGAAGAGACTATGGCGTCAGGATTGTGGGAAAAACTTGAAAAACTCTATATGAAAAAGTCATTAACCAACATAATTTATCTGAAAAGACAGTTATACAGTCTTCGAATGAAAGAAGGTTCAAACGTTGCAGAACATTTGAATGTTTTTAACACACTAATATGTCAATTAACAGATATGGAATTTAAAATACATGAAGAAGATAAAGCAATAACTTTGTTGTGTTCTCTGCCTGAATCATGGGATCACTTCGTAACTTCAATCAGCTTGAGCTCTGCTGATTCTTTGAAGTTTGAATCAGTCGTGGGAGCTCTCTTGTCTGAAGAAGTACAAAGGAAATCCAGCACTGAGACAACTACATCAGAAGCCATGGTAGCTAGAGGATGCTCAAAGGAAAGAGGAGAAAAACCAAGGGGGTCTTCCAGATCGAAATCGAAGGGAAAGAAGTGTAAGGCGAAATGTTGGAACTGCAATAAAGTTGGACACTTGAAGAAGGACTGTTGGAAACGAAAGGAGTCCGAAAACCTGAAGAACGAAGCGAATCAGGTCGATTCAGGTATGATAGACGAAATTTTATCTGTTGAAGAATTATGTATGATAGATGAAACTTCACCTGAATGTAATGTCTCTCAGGGTTTAGATAGCTGGCTGTTAGACTCTGGTGCTTCGCATCACATGTGCCCACATAGAAATTGGTTTACCTCGTATGAAAATGTAAATGGTAGTTCTGTGTTTATGGGTAACAATGTGTCATGTCAGACTGTTGGGATGGGAGACATCAGGATTAAGATGTATGATAACACAGTTAGAACATTAACTAGTGTTAGACATGTACCTAATTTGAAGAAAAAATTGGTTTCTTTGGGAGTGTTGGATTCAGATGGTTATAAGTTTATAGGTCAAGATGGCGTCTTGAAAGTCTTTAAAGGAGCCCTCGTGGTTATGAAGGCAGAAAAGGTTGGAAATCTTTACAAGTTAAAAGGACGTACTCAGATTAATGAAGCAACGGTTGCGTCAGAAAAGGAAGAAGCAGGTACTTGTCTATGGCATCAACGATTGGGTCATATGAGCGAGAAAGGTCTTCAGCTATTGATGAAACGTAAATCTCTTCCCGATCTGAAATCCTTGAATTTAGATTTCTGTAAACATTGTGTGTATGGAAAACAGTGTAAACAGAGATTTAAAGTTGGAAATCATAATAGTAAAGATGTTTTAGACTATATTCATTTTGATCTGTGGGGGCCTTCCCCTGTTGTGTCATATGGAGGTGCACTGTAATTTTTAACGTTTTTTGATGATTACTCTCGGAAAGTTTGGGTCTATATGCTAAAAAGGAAAGCTGATGTATTAAATGTCTTTAAACAATTTAAAGTAATGGTAGAGAAAAGAACAGGCAAATCTATTAAATGCTTAAGAACTGAC